>PVJL010019109.1:0-14530 GCA_004026885.1 Lyroderma lyra | reverse complement strand
TTACTATACTCGTTAATTGTTTCTAATAGTTTCCTGGTGGAGTCTTTGGAATTTTTTATATAAAGGATCATGTCATCCGCAAATAGTGACAATTTGACCTCTTCTTTCCCAATTTGGATACCTTTGATTCCTTTCTCTTGCCTGATTGCTGTGGCTAGAACTTCCAGTACTATATTAAATAACAGTGGTGACAGGGAGATTACCATGCTAAGGGAAATAAATCAAATAGAAATAGCTCGGAACCATAGATCTTCACTCATATATGGGATGTAAAAATGAAAGCAAGAAAGAAAAATCCAAAAACTCATAAATACAGACAACATATTAGTGGTTGCAAGAAAGTAAGGAAAAACAGAGGTGGTAGAAGAAGAAAGGGGTGGGTCAAATATAGGGGAAGGAAGAAGTGACTCTGGATCCTGAACGCACAATGCAATATATGAATATGAATTTATATTATAGAAATGCACACTGGAAATGTAATGTTACTAATCAATGTCACTGTCATTAATTTAATACATAAATAAAAAACCCAAACCATAAACCTGGCCTAAATTACAAGGAAACCCCAAACCTAATCCAACACCAAATCCAAACCTAATTTAAAACAGAACCCTCAGCTTTACTATAAACTGAACCCTAACTCTAAATCTCATAATATACTGAAGAAATAATCCTATACTGAAATCTAACGCTAAACCGAGCCCTAGTGGAAAACCTGAGCCTTCCTATAACACTATCCCTGAAAGGAACACATACTCGCTTTTACTGGAAACCCAACCCCAACTCGAATGTAAAGGCAACCCTGACCTCCAAGCTAAATCTCAACCTAATCCTAAAAATAGAATCATAAACTGATATCTGCACCGCGTCAATAAACCCGCCCTTCTCCTACCCTATCTTAAAACCTAACTCCAACCTCAAAGGTAACTCGAATACTAAGTATGTAGCTACCCCTAATCATTAACTCACCCAATCCCTAACCCAAGGATATGCCTAATGAAAAACCTAACTGTATCCCCAAACATTACCTCAATCTATCAATAGCCCTTCTACCCAGAGTTCTCATTTCAATGTTCTTAATACCATAACCTCAAAGCTTCTTCTAACCCAATCCAAATTCTTGCCCTGAACCTAACCTGAAACCTAACACATAGCCTAACTCAAAGATGGATCTTTACACCAATCATAACCACAATAGTACACATACCTTTCACCCCAACTTTACATACCCTGAACACTAACCACAATTTTAATCAAACCTCTAACCCCAAAGCTAACTCTAAGGCTAACACCAAAGCTGAAGCTATGCATAAGATAAGAATCTCATCCTTATCACCAGTCCTAAACTTACCCCTAAACCTCTCCCTGGGTCACAGCTCCCCAATGCATCGCATTATGGAACTCACAATCATGACAGTTCTATTGTCTCCTGATTGGCTCTGGGGTCTCAAGACATCATAGCCCTTGATACAGCCTCGGGGCCCCAATTGACTGGCCATGAAATGTGACATCTCGGTCCGCCAATGTTCTGATTATAAGTCCCTGGCGCCTTCCTCTTTCCATCGCGGAGGGTGGGTGTGCCCTGCAAGGGCTGTCTGTCTGCATCAGCCTGGGATCCGGTGGCCCAAGGGCGCTCCTGTAGGTGCCACACCGCCTCTCCAAGCCTCTGCTCTCACCAAGGTACTGAGGATTTCAAATTGATAATTTTAATACATCACTTCATACCTATTTGAAGGCATTGCTTGATCCCAGATAAATCAGAGTAATAGGGTGGTTTGTTCTGGTCAATTACGTACGTAATTTTGTCTGTTTTGCCCTATACTTAGTGGTTGTGTGGCTGGGACCATAATAAATGTTGAACAGGCAGCCGTTCTCTTGCGGAGGAATTTTAGGTGTGTGTAACATGAACTCAACGTACTTTCTCTCTGTATGTTCTGTGAGATAGGTGAGCTTATATTTAGCAGTGGCATCCCCTCCTTTAACTGTACTCACACCACTGAACTGTTTTCCTAAGTGAAGGAGGGAAGGGGCTGGGGGTGGGGACAGCAAGCACACAATGCACTTTGATTATGATTTACAATTGACTGTTCAAAATACTAGAGTGATTGTGCGTGCATGCCTTCTAGAATATTTAAAATAGAAGCCTCTGGTATTTTTATTTTATGATTTGTATTCTACTCAGAATTATAGTACGTATTTCAGAAATAATCTTACACAACTAAAATACAGAATGGAACCTTGAGATAATGGGTAAAAGAGATTCATGCGCATTATTATGCATTTCATAGGTGATTGTCCTTTGTAATCAGGTAGGAAGGGAGAAAGTCCTGGCATTTTTGTTTGGTATCTTGATGGGAAGTCATCCTCTCAATCCAGATCTCATAACTACAATGAGATTTGAGAGTTGAGAAGTTATTCTTGAATACCTGAGAGAAGACTGAGTAGTGAGATCTATGATGAGCATTTGAATTGACTATGTGACTTCAGGCCCCATTGCTGCTTCCAGGTAAATGGAAAGCTGAAAAACAATTTTGATGATCTTAAATGCCAATGTGGTGGCAAAAATTAAAAATAAAAGGAATAAGTATTAAACTATCCCAAACACAATACCTAACTCAATGCCGAACCTAACACTAAACTTAGTCATAAGTGAACACTAAACCCAAAATTTACCCTAAGTTTCAAAGGAACTCATAATGGAATCTTAAACTTACCCCTAGCATTAAGTCTAACCCTTCACATGGCCTGTTCTCTAACATTAACAATGAACTCAATCCTAATTTACACACTTACCCTGGAGCCAAAGCAAAGCCTAACACTAAACCTGAATCAAAATCTACTTGAAACATGAACCATGAACATAACCAAAATCCCTAAGTGTAACCCTAAACGTAACCCTGGGCTTCAACCTCTTCTTGACACTCATCCTAAAAATCCCCTGATCATAAAATTAACCTCACAACTAATCTTATCTCTAAACACAATCCTCTCTGAAAGGTCCATACTTACCCTAAATCTAAGCTTAATGGGAGTCCTAAAGCTAAACATACACCTGAAATTAAAAGTAATTTTAATCCAAAATCGAACTTCACACCTCACTCTAATTCTCATCCTATACCTTCACTACATCGTGCAACAACCATAACCACAGCATATAAACTACAAAGAACACTAAACCTAATGCCAATTTCAAAGTAAACCATAAAATAATGGTAAGCCTAATCTTAACAGTAACCTTAAATTTAATCACAACCTCAACCAAAACTTTAAATGGAAACATAACAAGAACCCGATCTATAACACTAATCATAAACTCAGACTTACCCCTAAACCTAGACTGTAAAATGAACCTAACACTAGCCTTATACTTAATTAAAAACATAACCTCAAACCTAAACCTTAGTCAAAATAAATTCATTTTAAATTTTCATCTTAATCTCACAATTTATTCTTATCCTACACTGACACTAACCATCATCACAAAATCAGTTCTGAACCTAAAATCATTCTAACATTTACCTAACTTGAAGCTTACTCAAAACGCAATCCTAAGTATAATCTGGCCCCTAAATGGAAACACAAATCTAACCCCACTCTCATAACAAACTCAAAACCTCACCTTAAACTTAACTTAAAACATAACCCTTAATATATAACTGTAAACCTAACCCTAACCACAACCATTACTGTAACCCTAACTTTATCCCCAATTCAGAGCCAATCCATGCCTCAAAGCTTACCGTAAAACACTACTTCTTACCAACCTCTCAAATGAACCATGAATAAAACAATAAGACCTAAACTTAAACAAAAAATCTAACCTTAAAAACAATGGGAACTTTTGTTCTACTGCTACCCCTAATAAAAATATCAAACCTAACTTTATCTTTAACCCTTAGCTTAACTCAAAATCTAAACAATAACTTCTACCTAAAACTAAATCTTGGCTTCCCTACAGGCCCTATCTTGGTCTGAATCCTACACCACCCTAAATAAACACTAAAGAAAAAAACCTCAAACCTAAATTTAAACCTAACCCTAACCCTAAATATTATGCTACCCATAGCTAGTTACCTGAACCTAACATGTTTTCTAACCTCATCAGAAACTAAGCACATACCTAAACCTACCCATTACATAACCCGTGCTTTCACTTAAACCAAATTCTACAAATAACACTAAGCCTAATCATAACAGTAATTGAGAGTGAAACCCGAACTTCATCAGTCAACATAATCCTAGTCTTAACCCTATTACTAATGACCAACTGAACGCTAACCCTAACCTTAGATATAACTCTGACTCTAACTGATACCACCCACCTAAAAAGAGCAATAAACCTAAAGATCAGTCCAACACATACCCTAATTTGTATGTTAACCCTAACCTCAACGCTGAGAAGAAAGTTAACACAGGGGCTGAGGAAATATACTCTGACAAACACAAGCTGTTAGAAGAAATTGAAGTTTTCTTTTGCTTTGCAGAAGGTTTTGAGTTTGATATAGTCCCATTCATTTATTTTTGCTTATACTTACCTTGCCTTTGAAGACCGGGTCATGAAGTCTTCCTTGAGTCCTAGGTCTATAAGTTTAGTACCAATGTCTCCTTCTATACAGTGTATTGTTACAGGACTTATATGATGGTCTTTAATCTATTTTGAGTTAATTTTTGATGGAACATTACTCAGCTATAAGAAAACAAGAAATATTGTCATTTGCAAAAACACGGATGGAAATGGAAATCATCATCCTAGGGGAAATAAGCAACACAGAAAAATCAAAGAACTGTGTGAATTCACTCATATGCCGAATATAAAACTGAAAGCAAACAAAAAACAAAATGAACAAACAAATAACCCATGGACACAATCAATAATTTAATCATTATTTGGGGCCGAGTGGGTTAGAGAGGGGAGAAAAGGGAGGGGCTGGGAGAGAGGGGGCGAAGCTAAATATAAGGTGATGTAAAGAGACGTCACATTAGGTGGTGAACTGATTATACATCAAGTTGACAATGCACAGTAGAATTGTATGCCTGAAACCTATGAAATCATTGCTAACAGATGTCACACCAATAAGTCTATCAATAAAAATGAATAGAAATAAATAAATAAATAAATAAACGCTTAAAAAATAAAGAAATTGAAGAAGGCACAAAGAAATGCAGAGTTTTTATATTCATAAATGGGACGAATGTACCTCATTGAAATGGTCATGTTACACAAAGCAATGAACAGATTTAATGCCATCCCCATCAAAATTCCAATGACTGTTTTTTGAAAAATTTCAAGAAAAACATAAACAGATTTCTATGGAATCTAAAAAGACCCCAAATAAACACAGGCATCCGAAGGAAAAAAACAATAATGGTGAAGGTTTCACACTCTTTGACTTCAATCTATAACACACAATGACAATAATATAAGCAGGAGGGTAATGGCAGAAATATAGGCACACACACCAATGAAGAAGAACTGAAAACCCAGAAGTAATTCCACATATATATGTGAAGATTGTTTTTTATTGAAAGACAAAAATATAACATGAACCAAAGAATCCATTTTCCATAAACATTGCTAGGGCATAGAGAATATCACATGCAAAAGAATGAAAGTAGACTGACAATTTTCAACATATACCAAAATTTACTAAAACTGGACCAAAGAGCTAAACATGCTACCAATAATGATGAATTGCATAGAAGAAAGCGTAGGTCCCAAACCTGTAGACCTTGCTTCAGAAAGACTTTGACGAAACTTACCTCACAGGCAAGGGAAGTAAAAGTCAAAAGAAATGAATGGGACTGTACCCAACGTAAAAGCATCTGCACAGCCAAAGAAACCATCAAGAAACAAAAAGGCTACCGACAGAGTGGGAGAAGTCCTTTCCAAGCAATGACTGAAAGGGGGTTAAAACCTAAACTATATAAAGAACTCCTAGAACTCAACAACAGACAAACAAACAATCCCATGAACACATGGGCACAGGACTTGGACAGACCGTTTCCCCAAGAAGACAGATTAATCAAACACCCAAGAGATACATACAAAATGTTTAAGTACACTGGCTATTACAGAAATGCCATGAACTACCACTTCATACCTGTTATTAATAGAAAGGCTGTGATCCACAAGACAAGTAATAACGAGTGTTGGAGAGGCTGTGGGTATAAAGAACTCTCATATGTTCCAGGTGGGCATGTCAATTGGCATCAATGATGGAAAACAGTACAGAGGTTCCCCAGAATGTAAAGAATAATTATACCATACAACCAAGCAATTCCTTCTCTGGGTATCCACCCTCCAAATCTGAAAACATGTACTCATAGAGATATACGTACCCCTGTGTTCCGTGCAGTACAGTTTATGGTGGTCAAGACATATCAACAACCAACATGTTCTCTAACAATTGATTGGATGCAGGAGATATAGTTCAAATACCCAGTGAAACACTACTCGCCCAGAAACAAAGATGAAACACTGCTGATTGTGACAACATGGATGAGTATGGAGATTACCATGTTAAGGCAAATAAATCAAATAGAAATAACTCGGACCCATGGAAATTCACTCATTCTTGGGATGTAAAATTGAAAGCAACAAAGAAAAATCCAAAAACTCATAAATACAAGCAACACATTAGTGGTTGCAAGCAAGTAAGGAAAAAGAGAGGTGGTAGAAGACGAAAGGGGTGGGTCAAAAATAGGGAGAAGGAAGAAATGACTCTGGGTTCTGAATGCACAGTGGAATTTTTGAATATGAATTATGCATAATAGAAATGCACACTGGAAACGTAATGTTACTAATCAATGTCACTGTCATTAATTTAATACATAAATAAAAAACCCAAACCATAAACTTGGACTAAATTACAAAGAATCCCCAAACATAATCCAACACCAAATCCAAACCTAATTTAAAACAGAACTCTCAGCTTTAGTATAAACTGAACTCTAACTCTAAATCTCATAATATACTCAAGAAATAATCATAAACTGGAATCTACCGCTAAACCGAGCCTTAGTGGAAAACCTGAGCCTTGCTATAACCCTATCCCTGAAAGGAACCCATACTCGCTTTTACTGGAAACCCAACCCCATCTCAAATGTAAAACCAACCCTGACCTCCAAGCTAAATCTCACACTAATCCTAAAAACCGAATCATAACCTGAAATCTGCACTGCATCATTAAACCGGCCCTTCTCCTACCCTATCTTAAAACCTAAATCCAACCTCAAAGGTAACTCGAATCCTAAGTATATAACTACCCTAATCATTAACTCACTCAAACCCTAACCCAAGGCTATGCCTAAGGAAAAATCTAACTCTCTCCTCAAACTTTACTTCACTCTATCAATCGCCCTTCTACCCAGAGTTCTCATTTCAATACTCTTAATACCATAACCTCAAAGCTTCTTCTAACCCAATCCTAAATCTAGCCCTGAACCTACCCTGAAACCTAACACATAGCCTAACTCAAAGATTGATCCTTACACTAATCATAACCACAATAGTACACATACCTCTCAACCCCAACTTTACATAACTGAACACTAACCACAATTGTAAGAAAACCTCTAACCTCAAAGCTAACTCTAAGGCTAACACCAAAGCTGAAGCTGCGAAGAATCTCAACCTTAACACAAGTCCTAAACTTACCACTAAACCTCTCCCAGGGTCGCAGCTCCCCACTGCATCGCATTATGGAACTCACAATCCTGACATTTCTATTCTCTCCTGATTGGCTTTGGGGCCTCAAGATATCATAACCCTTGATACAGCCTCGGGGCCCCGATTGGCTGGCCCTTCAACTGTGACATCACGGTCAGCCAATGTTCTGATTATAGGTCACTGGCACCTTCCTCTTTCCATCACGGATGGTGGGTGGGCCCTGCAAGTTCTGTCTACGGGCATCAGCCTGGGATCCGGTGGCCCAAGTGCGCTCCTGTTGGCACCAAACCGCCTCTCCAAGCCTCTGCTCTCACCAGAGTACTTAGGTTTTCAAATGGATAATTTCGAAGCATCACTTCATATATATTTCAAGGCATTGCTTAATCCCAGATAAATCAGAGTAAAAGGGTGATTTGTTCTGGTCAATTACGTAAGTACTTTTGTCTGTTTTACCCTATACTTAGTGGTTGTATGGCTGGGACAATAATACATGATGAAAAGGCAGCTGTTCTTTTGCGGAGGAATTTTAGGAGTGTATAAAATGAACTCAACTTACTGTCTCTCTGTATGTTCTGTGACATAGGTGTGCATATATTTAGCAGGGTCATTCCCTTCTTTAACTGTATTCACACCACTGAGAGGTTTTCCTAAGTGAAGAAGCGAGGCGGCAGGGGGTTATACAATTGACTGTACAAAATACTAAAGTGATTGTGCATGCATGCCTTCTATAATATTTAAAATAGAAGCCTCTGGTATATTTTTTTATTTATGTTTTGCATTCTACTCAGAATTAGAGTTAGTATTTCAGAAATACTCTTACACAACTAAAATAGAGAATGGAAACTTGAGATAGTGGGGAAAAGAGATTCATGCACATTCTTATGCAATTCATAGGTGATTGTCCTTTGTGGTCGGGGAAGAAGAAAGGTAGTGGCTGGCACTTGTGTTTGGTATCTTGGTGGGAAGTCATCCTCTCAATCCTGATCTGATAACTGTAAAGAGTTTTGAGAGTTGAGAAGTTATTCTTGAAAACCTGAGAGAAGCCTGAGTAGTGAGATCTAAGATGAGCATTTGAATAGACTATGTGAGTTGAGGTCCCATTGCTGCTTCTAGGTAAATGGAAAGTTGAAAATTACTTTTGATGATCGCAAAGGCCAATGTGGTGGCAAAAATTAAAATAAAAAAAGGAATAAGTATCATAACTATCCCAAACACAATACCTAATTCAAGGACGAACCTTACCTTAAACTTACACACAAGTGAACCCTAAACCGATACCTGACCCTAACTTTCAATGGAACTCATAATGGAAACTTAACCTTCTTCCAAGCCCTAAGTCTAACCCTACACCTGGCTTATTCTTGAACCTTAACCATGAACTCAATCCCAATTTACACCTTAACACTTGATTCAAAGCAAACCCTAACCCTAAACCTGAAACTAAATATACTTGGAACATGAACCAAGAACATAACCAAAATCCCTAAGCATAACCCTAAACCTAACCCTTGGCGTCAACATCATCTTGGCCCTAACCCTAATGAGCACCTGATCGTAAACTTAACTTCACAACTAAACTTATCTCTAATCACAATCCGAACTGAAAGTTTCAAACTTACCCTAAACCTAAGCCTAAATGGAGTTCTAAACCTAAACATATACCTGAAACTTAAAATTAATTTTACCCCAAAATCGAACTTCAAACTTCACTCTAACCCTCATCCTACCCCTTCACTACATCGTGCACCAACCATAACCCCAGCATATAACATACAAAGAACACTAAACCTAATCCCAATTTCAAAGTAAACCATAAAGCAATAGTAAGCCTAACCTTAACAGTAACCTTAACTTTAATCACATAATCAACCCAAACCTTAAATGGAACCATAACAAGAACCCTATCCATAGCTCTAATTATAAACTAAGCCTTAACACTAAACCTAGACTGTAAAATGAACCTAACATTATCCTTATACTTAATTAAAAACCTCACCACAAACCTAAACCTAAGTCAAAAATATTTCATTTTAAATTTTCATCCTAATCTCACAATTAATTCTTATCCTACACTAACACTAACCATCATCACAAAATCAATACTGAACCTAAACTCATTCTAACACTTACCATAACTTGCAGCTTACTCAAAACGTAATCCTAAGTGTAATCCTGCCCCTTAATGGAAACAAAAAACTAACCCTACTCTCATACCAAACTCAAAACCTCACCTTAAACTTAACTTAAAATATAACCCTTAACATAACTGTAAACCTAACCTGAACCACAGCCCTTACTCTAACCCTAACTTTATCCCCAATTTAGAGCCAATCCCTGCCTCAAAGCTGACCATAAAACCCTACTTCTTACCTAAATCTAAAGTGAACCATGAATAAAATGAAAAGACTTAAACTTAAACACAAAATCTAACCTTAAACACAATCGGACCTTTTGTTCTACTGCTAACCCTAATAATAAAATCAAACCTAACCTTATCTTTAACCCTTAGCCTAACTCAAAATCTAAACCAAAAGGTCTACCTAAAGCTAAAGCTAGGCTTCCCGACAGTCCCCATCTTAGTCTAAAACCTACCCCACGCCTAATTAAAAACTAGAAATATAACCTCCAACCTAACTCTAACCCTAACCCTAACCCTAAATCTAATTCTAACGAAAGCTAGTTACCTGAACCTAAAGTGGTATCTAACCTCATCAGAAACATAACACGTACCCTAAATCTACCCATTACATAACCCGTGCTTGCCCTTAAACCAAATTCTAGAAATAACACTAAGCCTAATCATAACAGTAATAGAAAGTGAAACCCGAAATTCAAAAGTCAATATAACCCTAATCTTGACCCTAATTTTAATGATCAACTGAACGTTAACCCTAACCTTAATTATAACACTGACTCTAAATGATACCACCGACCTAAAAAGAGCAATAACCCTAAAGTGCAGTCCAACACAAACCCTAATTTGTACGTTAACCCTAACCTCAACGCTGAGAAGAAACTTAACACAGGGGTTGAGGGACCTGTACTAGGACAAACACAAGATCTTAAAAGAAATTGAAGTTTTCTTTTGCTTTGCAGCAGCTTTTGAGTTTGATATAGTCCCATTCATTTATTTTTGGTTATACTTCCCTTGCCTTTGAGGACCGGTTCCTGAAGCCTTCCTTGAGTCCTAGGTCTATAAGTTTAGTACCAATGTCTTCTTCTACATAGTGTATTGTTACATGTCTTATATGAAGGTCTTTAATCTATTTAGAGTAAATTTTTGATGGAATATTACTCAGCTATAAGAAATGATGAAATATTGCCATTTGCAACATCATGGATGGAACTGGAGATCATCATGCTTAGGGAAATGAGCCACACAGAAAAATCAAAGAACTGTATGACTTCACTCATTTGCAGAATATAAAATTGAAAGCAAACAAAAAAGAAATGAACAAACAAATAACCCATAGACAAAATCAATAATTTAACGTTTATTTGGGGAAGTGTGGGTTAGGGAGGGGAGCAAAGGGAAGGGTTGTGAGAGGAGGGGGCGAAGCTAAATATAAGGTGATATAAAGAGAGGTCGCATTAGGTGGTGAAATGATTATACATCAAGTTGACAACACACAGTAGAATTGTATGTCTGAAACCTATGAAATCATTGCTAACAGATGTCACACCAATAAGTCTAAAAATGAAAATGAATAGAAATAATCAAATTAATTAATTAATTAATTAATATAGGCTGAACAAAAAGCAGATATTGAAAAAGGCACAAAGAAATGCAGAGTTTTTATGTTCATAAATGTGACGAATGAACCTCATTGAAATGGTGATGTTACACAAAGAAATGAACAGATATAATGCCATCCCCATCAAAATTGCATTGACAGTTTTTCAAAAAATTTCAAGAAAAACATCAACAGAATTGTATGGAATCTAAAGAGAGCCCAAATAACCCCAGGCATGTGAAGGAAGAAAACAATAACGGTGAACATTTCACACCCTTTGACTTCAATCTATAACACCCAATGACAATAATATAAGCAGCTGTGTATTGGCAGAAATATAGGTACACACACACCACTGAAGAAGAACTGAAAACCCAGAATTCATCCCACATATATATGTGGAGATGGTTTTTTATGGAAAGCCAAAAATATAACATGAAGAAAAGAATCCATTTTCCATAAATGGTACTAGGGCTTGGAGAATATCACATGAAAAAGAATGAATCTATACTGACAGTTTTCAACATATACCAAAATTAACTAAAACTGGACCAAACACCTAAACATACTACCAATAATGATAAATTGCATAGAAGAAAGCGGAGATCCCAAACTTGTAGCTCTTGTTTCAGAAACAGTTTTATGAATGTTAAATCAAAGGCAAGGGAAGTATAAGTCAAAAGAAATGAATGGGACTGAACCAAACGTAAAAACTTCTGCACAGCCAAAGAAACCATCAAGAAAGTAAAAGGCTACAGAGAGAGTGGGAAAAGCCAGTTGCAAGCAATAACCTCAAATGGGTTAAATTCTATACTATATAAAGAACTCCTAGAACTCAACACCAGACAAACAACAATCCGATGAACACATGGGCAGAGGATTTGGACAGACTCTTCCCCCAAGAAGACAGATTAATCAAACACCCAAGAGATATATACAAAATGTTTTAGTACACTAGCTATTAGAGAAATGCCCTGAACTACCACTTCATACCTGTTATTAATAGAAAGGCTATGATCCACTAGACAAGTAATAATGTGTGTTGGTTAGGCTGTGGGAATAAAGAACTCTCATATGCTGCAGGTGGGCATGTCAATTGGCAGCAACTATGAAAAACAGTTCAGTGGATCCACAGAATGTTAAGAATAAATATACCATACACCCAAGAAGTCACTTCTCTGGGTATCCACACTCCAATTATGAAAACATGTACTCATTGAGATATAGGTACCCCTGTGTTCCTTGCCATACAAGTTGTGGTCGACAAGAAATGTCAACAATCAAAATGTTCTTGAACAGGTGATTGGATGCAGGAGATGTGGTACAAACACCCAGTGAAACACTACTCACACAGAAATAAAGATGAAACACTGCCGATTGTGACAACATGGATGGGTCTGGAGATTACCATGATAAGGGAAATAAATCAAATAGAAATACCTCGGAACAATAGAACTTCACTCATACTTGGGATGTAAAAATGTAAGCAACTAAGAAAAATCCAAAAATTCATAAAAACAGACAACACATTAGTGGCTACAAGAAAGTAAGGAAAAAGAAAGGTGGTAAAAGAGGAAAGGGGTGGGTCAATTATAGGGGGAAGGAAGAAGTGACTCTGGGTGCTGAACGCACAATGCAATATATGAATATGTATTATATATTATAGAAATGCACACTGGAAATATAATGATACTAATCAATGTCACCGTAATTAATTTAATACATAAATAAATAACCCAAACCAAAAACTGGCATAAATAACAAAGAAAACCCAAATCAAATCCAACACCAACTTCAAACCTAATTTAAAACAGAACCCTCAGCTTCACTATAAACTGAACCCTAACTCTAAATTTCATAATAGACTCAAGAAATAATCCTAAATTGAAATCTAATGCTAAACTGAGCCCTAGTGGAAAACCTAAGTCTTCCTATAACACTATCCGTGAAAGGAACACATAGTCGCTTTTACTGGAAACCCAACCCCAAATCGAATGGAAAACCAACACTGACCTCCAAGCTAAATCTCACTCTAATCCTAAAAACCGAATCATAAACTGAAATCTGCACCACATCATTAAACCCTCCCTTCTCCTACTCTATCTTAAAACTTAACTCCAACCTCATAGGTAATACGAAGCCTATGTATATAACTACCCCTAATCATTAATTAACCCAAACCCTTACACAAGTCTGTACCTAACGAAAAACCTCTATCTCTATCCGCAAACTTTCCCTCACTCTATCAATAGCCCTTGAACCCAGAGTTCTCATTTTAATGTTCTTGATACCATAACCTCAAAGCTTCTTCTAACCCAATCCAAACTCTAGCCCTGATCCTATCCTGAAACCCAACACATAGCCTCACTCAAAGATGGATCCTTACACAAATCATAACCACAATAGTACACATAACTCTCACCCCCAATTTTACATACCCTGATCACTAACCACAATTTTAACAAAACCTCTAACCTCAAAGCTAACTCTAAGGCGAACACCAAAGCTGAAGTTGCGCAGAATCTCATCCTTAACAGAAGTCCTAAACTTACCTGTAAACCTCTCCCAGGGTCACAGTTCCCCACTGCATCGCATTATGGAACTCACAATCATGACAGTTCTATTGTCTCCTGATTGGCTATGGGCCCTCAAGACATCATAAACCTTGATACAGCCTCGGGGCCCCGATTGGCTGGACCTGCAACTGTGACATCGCGGTTAGACAATATTCTGTTTATTGGTCCCTGGCGCCTTCCTCTTTCCATCGCGGAGAGTGGTTGTGCCCTGGGAGGGCTGTCCACCTGCATCAGCCTGGGATCCGTTGGCCCAAGGGCGCTCCTGTTGGCGCCAAAACGCCTCTCCAATCCTCTCCTCTCACCAGGGTTCTGAGGTTTTCAATGGATAATTTTGATGCATCACTTCATACCTATTTCAAGGCATTGCTTGATCCCAGATAAATCAGAGTAAAACGGTGGTTTGTTCTGGTCAATTACATACGTACTTTTGTCTGTTTTACCCTATACTTAGTGGTTGTGTGGCTGGCACCATAATATATGATGAACAGGCAGCCGTTCTCTTGCGGAGGAATTTTAGGTGTGTATAACATGAACTCAACTTACTGTCTCTC
>PVJL010019108.1:0-14530 GCA_004026885.1 Lyroderma lyra | reverse complement strand
CCGCCCCCCGCCCGCCCCCTACGTCCACCCCGCGCCCCCCTGCCCCCCGCCTCGCGAAGAGCCGCGGTGCGCGCCGGGCAGGTGTGGGCATGCACACGACGACCTGTGGGCCACGAAGCACGGCTTCTCCAGGGTGCTCGTACACGACCAACGACACCACCTGCCTTGTCACGTGGGACCGTGTCGCTAAGGCTGTCTCTGGGACTCGGGGGCTGCCCGCGGCTCTGACTCCTTGTTTTGGGGGGCCCGGCCCATCTTGGGGCGCTAGCTCCCGATGGCACAGGGGCGGCAGACGGGCCGCCGCCTTCCCCGTGACGAAACCTGCTAATTGTTTTGGCAGCTGCGCTTCGGAGACATTAGAAGTCGCACTAAACACGACTTCAGCTCTGTCACGGGCGACGTGTGCAACGTCTAGGCGGCAGGGGCCAGCCTGCGAAGTCCGGTGTCGTCACCATCGGAGTCCCTGTGCCTCTTTGGGGCTGGGGCGGGGCGGGGCGCAGCACACACACAGTTGAGATGCCGCCCCTGGGCAGGTGCGGGAGGCACCAAGCATGAGGGAGGGAAGGAGAGCGACCCGCGCGGGGCGGACATGCAGCACCACCAACCGGGAAACGGAACCGGAAGCACCTCCGTGACCCCCCGAACACCTGTCGTAGGAATTGTCTCGTGCTGCAAAACCTTAGTGATAAACTTCCCAGCACTGTGCTGTCGGTCCTGACTTTTACTGCATTTACAAAGCTCAAGTTGTTGCAAATGCAGGGTGAGCGAAAAGGGAGCGATGAACAAGAAAGACCATGTCTTACTTCCCGGTGGATTGGGGTGTTCATGCACGTTAATTTTGTTCCAGGTAAGTATAAATACGCATGCCCTGCCGTAATTCGTGTCTGTCTCACAAACTCACTTTCTGGCAAAAAAATAACATGCAAAGAGCAATATTTAGCTGAAGTATTTCCATCTGGGAAAAACTTCTTGAAATTATTTAGGATAAGTAAATCATAATTAGGGTATTTACAAATCCGTAAGTAAGAAAAAAGTGGGATATGTTTTAAAGTTTTCACTCCAAAAGAACTTCGCAGTTAATTTTCATGTTTCAAACTTAAAAATATCTATTTAAAGCAAATGAACCTTCATCTATGAATTTAAATACTCATTAATAAGGCAGCATTCTCCTTCAGAGTACGTTTTCTCTAATAAAATTGGGTGTGCATTGACTGGGGCCCTGAGAGGAGAGAGACAAGAAATGCAGCTCATGCTGTGCTGTCCGCAATGCCCGCGTTTCCGTGAAGATATTATAAAATATTTAATCATCAGCGATCAGTTTGGCAAAGGGAAGGATTAGCAAAACAAATCCACCCCTCCCTTCGGTGTTCAGTCATTTTCCGCCAGCATTTGACGCAACAGTCTCATTTAATCCCCTCCCAAGTCATCACTGTCAGAAAAAGAGAATTTTCATCTTAGCCGAGTTAACGAATCATGTAATGTATTTCGCACACCAAAATTAAAGCTTCATTCCTGGGTAACGCACCTGAAGGAGATGGCTCTCTGCTGCCGGACTCCCGCTGCCTGACCCGACGGTGGGCATCGCGTGGCTAATCCCTCTTCAGAGAAAATCACCTGACTCCTCTGTCCAGGGAGGAAGCGGGGCAACAGCTGGCCAAGCTAAGAAGGTGCACAAACCCCAACAAGGTCAGAGCTCAGCCCAGGTAGACCTGAGGGCCGTAACTGCTCCTTGTATCTGCCATTCGGAGGTTATTTAGGGGTCTTGCTCATTCTTAGCAGCCAATCCCTTGACACGCCAATCCCCTGTACGTCTTTATATTAAACTTTCTGTTCTAGTAACTGTGTGATTTTTCTTTTCTGATTGCATCCTGACTAATACATCATCTTGGGATATATTTTTACTCTTTTACAATGAGCAAGGAATATATTTGGAATTGAACAAAAACCAACAAAGAAAAAAATTTAAAGCAAAAAAAAAAATGTTGGTAGGAAAGAAAGAATAATAAGCAAATAGTTGGAAACGAGATAATAATATGCCTCTAAGATGTCATTCACCAGGAAGTCGTGGGTCACATTCATAAATACATGAATTCACACATTTATGCCTGGTTCTCCATTTCTACCAGAAATGTCAGTACCACTTAAAAGAAGCCAGCTGGGGTCTGTTAGCTGCCTGAGGACTGATCGTCGTGTCGTGTACCCCGTCTCACGGCACTAACGTACGCGCGCAGTGTAGTGCAACGACCTACTGCTTAGCGAACGCAGTCCGACTTTGACTGGAGCAGCTAGTTCATTCCTGAGATTCCCGACGCGGCCACCTCACATCCAGCAGCTGTGTTATGAGTCCCTTTTGTTTGCTGTCAGTAGTCGTCTACAGAAGATCCCGTGACCATGATCTGCCCCGTTCCCCACACAGCTCCACCAGGAGGTCCACGGAAGCAGTGTACGTCATGACATCCTTCGTGAAGCCATATTATGTGACCAGACGGATGACCTCATGGACACTTAGTTTCAGGCATAATTAAAATCCACTTCAAGATGTACGAGGGCTGTCTGGAAAAAACCCCAAAACCAGCCATCGATGCCTCTAGTTTTCATATTACCTGGCTGGATACTTTCCGGACAGCCCTTGTACATTTCCCATGAGTAATATTAATTCATTCTGCATTTGAAAGACTGTGCTTGAATTACTGGGTGCAATGGAGATGCTTGGACACGTCCGTCGTGCCCCCCACCGTGCCCCTGGCTAGTTCACATCCGTCTCCTGACGAGGCTGAGTCCGTTCGCACAGCTCCCCGGCCAGCCTGAGGTCGGTATACCTGGGCCGCAGAGTACAAGACCCATCATGAAAGGTGGGGACTTTAACTGGGCTTAACCTAGTACTTGGGTTTCTATAAGAATGCCATTTCCTAATTCCAGTAATGGTAGTAATTTATATTTCATTCTGAATGAGCTGCTTTGTGGAAATAGGAATTATTGAAATCAATCTATAACCAAAACGATCTTTCCATTTCTTTTTTACAAAACAGTACGCCCCGAGGAGTCAGAGGTGTGACTGATCAAGGGGCCCCGGCACGCCCACCTTCCTTACAAAGCAATTTCCCGCCTCGGTTCTCCTCCAGTTAACTAAGAGCTCTTGGGTGTTCAGTGTTCACTGAGCAGGGACCATGAACAACAGGGCAGGTCGGCCGCGGAGGTGACGCTGGGGTGGTTTTACTGTGAAGAATCACAGCAGCGTGTTCATCAAGGCTCTCCATCGCTGATGCCCAAAACCCGGCTTCAGCCGACTTAGACAGCCGAGGCAACTGTACGGGGCTCTCAATGGAGCAGTCCTGGAGTGGTTCACGTTTCGGGGATGGTAAGACACCCACCCCGTGTGACAAGGACGCCCTTCTCGTCGCCATGTCTCAGCTCTACTTTTCTCTGCTTCACCTTTGTTCTCTAGAAGTCTCAACGCGTGTGGCTGTTCCTGAAAACCCCAGGTTTATACCCTCCCAGCTTTAAGTCCAGCTGAAAGGTAGTTTCTCTCTGCCAGGGTCCCAGGCGCGAGTCTCACTGGGCCACTACGGGTCACAGGAAGCTTGATCTACAGAGCATGGGGCAGGGCCAGCTAGAACCAGGTCGCCAGGAACCTCCAGGCTCCCCGGGGAGAAGGGGCCAGGTGTTGGGCAGACACACGTTCTCCATTTGCAGCGGTTGCTATTTATTTTAGCTAAGCGCTAACCTCTAAGGCAATCTTTAATCCTCGTGGTACCACCTATTTCTTAGACAAATTATACGTGATTTACAGATGAGACAGGTGGTGCTCAAAAAAAATTAAATAAGGTGCTTAGGATTTCAGAGCTGCCAGGTGTTGGAGCTGCTATCAACATACCCTTGGCTGCCATCGACAGAACAGACACAAAGTAATCACACCCGAAGAGCCTCTGTCGGTAAGACACAATCTCTAAAATGCTTTCCATGACTAACGGGGTGAGATATGTGTGGGGGGTGCGGCGTGGAACTCAAAATGACTGACTTAGTGTGATTTGATTAAAACAAGATTTCTACCTAACGAGCTGAAGTCAAAGTCTTTCCACAGAGTTGCCATGTTTGAGGCAGTAAAATGCTTATGACCCTTGTCTTGTAAGGGTCAGAAGCAGCACATACCCTTCACCTTGAACTGAGATGAAAATGCATATTGGCCTCTAAGAGCAAGGCTTCAAGAGTCCACGGGGGGAGGGGGAGGGAGGGAGGAAGGGAGAGAGAGAGTGTGTGTGTGTGTGTGTGTGTGTGTGTGCGCGCGCGCGCACGCGTGTGCACAAGCATGCACACACAAGCATGCACACACATGTACACACAAGCATGCACACACAAGCATGCACACACAAGCATGCACACACATGTACACACAAGCATGCACACACACGCATGCACACACAAGCATGCACACACAAGCACTTGCAAACACAAGGTGGGGCAGGGCGTCTGGCGTGGTCCAAACATTTATCCATGAGGGAGTTTATCTGTGCTCCTCACTCACTCCCTCGGGGCTGCTTACGAGCACGGACACTGTGCCAGGGACTTGAAGCAGGTTACACCGAAGAGACATGAAGGTGGCACCACTTGGAATAAAAGTGACCCACTTCCATTTTGTCTGTGACTCTCAGGGACTGAGCAGCCAGAGGAGATGCCGGCACATTCAGTGCACGTTCCAGTGATGCTGGGTTTTGCCTGCTCAGCAGCCTAAGGCTGAAAGGAAAACGTGGCAGAAAGTAACCAGGAGTGAGAAGCGGCGTCGGGGTGGCTGCCCCTTGGAAAGGCGCGTGGAGATTTGGTGGCCGAGTCGGAGCCATGGGAAGGGAACCCAGGGCCGTGTCACCTGGGAATGAGCCAGGAGCCAGTCGTTTCGGAAGTGAAAACGCGGTACTGGGGCTGAGGAATGCTGATGCTCCCCCTCGGGTCAGCACTGACGGTTTCATCTCTAAGAGGAGACAGATACTCCACCCCGGAAGGTGGCACGCCTGTGGCTGTCACCTGCATGTCCTCGGGGGGTTGTGCTGTGAATGAAACCTAAGTGTGTTGGCTTGGAAAGCTGCCACAGAGAATGCCAGGACGTCCCTCATCACCCACGGTGCCTGCCTGCAGCCGCACCCCCAAACGCAGCTTCCAAACACCTGTCACAGCTGTGCTCTGGTTTCATTCTCAGGTGCCATCAAAGCGGGGAAGCCACTCACGCCATCACCACCCGGCCGGTGACCACCAGAACCCCCGGCAGCTGGACGCCCGTGGACGAGGGCTGCCCGGAAAGCGTCCAGCCGTGGTCTACGTGACGAGGACGCTTCCGTGGTCGGATGTGCCCCACCCGGAGGTCCTGCCTGGAGCTCTGTGACTGTCAGCAAAGCCAGCCTGGGACGAGCGCGCCCGTCGTCAGCAGCAAGGTTCTCCGAGTGCGGTTCCGCCACCGTCAGAACCTTCCGGCCACTTCCGGTCCTCCCTCCTCCTCCTCCTCCTCCTCCTCCTCCTTCAGACGGGAGCGGCTCAGGCGCAGGCCCGACGAAACCGAGGGAGCCCGCATATAAAAAACATTACGGGGAGACGCTTGTGCTTCATGAAATTTGGGGGCAGTTTCTGGAAGACGGTTGTCATCTGGGGGGTCACAGGAGAGGAACACCTGGAACCTTTGTCACGCTGGCTAAAGCGCGCAGCTTTCCTCCGTGGAGACAGAGAGCTGTGGCCTCGGGCTGAGGGTGAGAGTGGACGCAAACGGACATAAGGACCATCTGGGGGACCACTGGGGTGCGGCGCTGACGGCGCACTCGGATTTACAAAAATCATTAAGTTGTGCCTTTTATGGTATATAAATGATGTCAATAAAGCTGTTAGCAAAGTGAAATGGATAGAGGGCAGACGGAGTGACTGAAACGTGGTAAAGCAGTATAATAAATGGTAATTGTGCAAGCTCGGGGCTGCTAATGGGTGTTCACCGTCCACTTTTTGGAGCTTTATGGGTATTTGAAACGTCCATAAAATATCAGATAAAATACATCTGCACAAAAATTGGTATCTCTGGGACTTCTGGGAACGGTCGGGCCTGGTGCTGTCTACATTTCTGTGTAAATATGCAAACACGCACGTACATACGAAGAAGCAAACACGTGAGCAAAGGCAGCAAGCCTACTGTCTTTGAGAGAAACACTCCCAACGGGGAAAGATGCGCACGAGCAGAGACGGCGCCCGGGAATCCGCGGACGGAGGACTCGTGACGTTGCGGTCCTGTCGCCTGAGAAGGGACTTGACGACGTCACCACAGTCGTCGCCATGAACAGCGGCTTGCGGCAGGCACCACGCACGTCCCCATTACACAGGCGGTGACGCTCCGGGCTTGAAAATGCGCACGAGCGGAGGAGTCGGACTGTGACACAGGCCGGCTGCTAACGTCACAGCGATCACGCGTACTTCCCGCACCCACCAAAAAGTAGGACAAGTGACGTGGGGGGGACTCAGCTACCTGTGATACATACACCCACTTGGCTCACGCTCTAGTTGCCGCCTGTCTACGGTTTCTGTTTTGCAAAACGAACAAGCAGACACGCGGGCGTGTGCGTGCCCACTTGGGCTGCGGTGGGCTATCTTCCCCACCCCAACCGCGAAGCAGTGAGGATGGTCGCTGCACCTTAGACTGCACGATGACGTACGTCTTCTGGTTTAGAAGACGACAGCCGAGCAAGAGCTGACATTGCTACACTAGCGTGCAGGGCTTCCTCACGCGCCTTCGTTTCTCAAAGGCACAATCACTGGGATTGAACGCTGGGAAAGGGAGAGCAGGCAACAGGGGGTCTTACTTGTCTACCAGACTGCCGACGCCGAAAACCCGCGAGGAAAACTGCAGGGTGACTTCCACACGTGCTCCAACACGAAACGCGGCTGACACGGTTTGGTTCCAAAACCTCCAGTTAGTCACCAAGATCCCTTGCATGTACTGAAGGCCCAGCCGCCTGTGTTTCCACGGTTAAGCCGGACCCGTACTGGGAGGGAGCAGCGGCCATCGGGTGGGGGGGACTGTCCTGGGCAGACCGCAGCCCTCCGGGGCAGTGCTTCCTGTGTCATGCCCACGGCGCCCCTCCTCCCTTCTTCCTTCTCCCAATTCCCCAGCTTCCGCCGCCCTCACTGAATCGCAGATCTTCCAGTTAGACTCGGCGCAGGGGGCGGGCGGGCGCCGCGCTGGCCTCTCTGCCTAGCACGGTGGACCTCGGGCCACGTGGCTTGATTCCTGTCTTGGCGTATTTCCCAGAGAAGCCAAGACTCGCTGCTTTCACGTCAGTCACACGTGTGTGCCCTCAGGACTGTAAATGCTGAGTGCTAGGGCTAGAGAGACCACAGGAATAAACCTCGTCCTGGAGAGACAGACGGGCAGGTAAACGGAGGACACCGTGCCCTGCTGGGGACCATGAACAAGTCCAAGGACCAAGCCAGGTGGCACTGCTCCCCAGGACGGAAAACGCACGGTCATAGCCTACTCATTTGCCACGGACGTGTTCGTGAGTCTGGTTAGCGGGCCAGGTGACATGCTAGTGAGTATGTATAGCAGGTTCAGGGCGTATCAGGTGACATGATGGTGCTTCACACGTGTGACAGTGTTTTACCTTCACAGTTACCCAATCAGGTCCCCCCTCTCGTTTTCTCCAGTTTTGCAGATGAGCAAACCTCACGTACACCTGCTGAATTAGGCTGTGTTCTCTCTTTCCACCCTGGGGGCCTGGCTGCACTTGTCACCCGGCATCCGAGTCCAACCCTGTGCTGCCTTCCCCACGAGGCAGCCTCCAAAATAAAGTGCGTGCTCAAGGCCAAGTCACAGCCAGCGATGACGGGTCTCCTTCCGGGAATCGCTCCGCACTTACAACGTACGGGCCCCGCTGCACAGGGCAGAGAGGGAGAAAAGAAGAATCACTGTAACAACATGCAAAATCCCAGATGCTCCCAGTACCGAGTGACACACTCACACCCCGTTTGGGAAGTCTCCAAGGATTCAAGCCAGCTCTGTAGAGAGGAAGTTAACATTCCTCACCAAAGCTGGGAAAACCGAGACCAACCGACAGGAAACAGAGCCCCCGCACGCTGCCTTCCCAAACAGAGCAGTGAGCAGCCTCAGCTCCCCGCTTCCCAGTCAGCCTTCCGCCTCGTCTTCCCCCTCGTGCTCGGGGTCCGTCGTGCTTCACTACTTGGGCGTGGAGTCCCCCCAGGTGGAGGCAGCGATCTGCGTTCTAAGTATCCGTGCTCCGGGCTCCCCTGCGGACCGCCTGACGGGGCTTGGAAGGACCGGGTGATGTCCCGGACCCCGGGGCTACGTCCGAGTCGGTCCTCGTCCCCTCTCCTGAGTGCTCAGGTGACAGTCCTCACGCGGCTTAACCCACAAGTTCACGACTTTCTAGCAGGAAGGGGAATTCACGGATGCCCTGTGAGATCACCTACGAACACACTTTATTTCTAGTTCTGCTCCTGTTGGATGTAACCCCAACAGATCACCGGGATACAAGCGAATCCACGTGTCCGTGCGGGAATGTATTTCTATGACGTACACGTACCCTACAGAAGCGTGTAATACACTGCACGCAGAACACTCCCATACGTGTGTCAGGGTACACACAACGTATTCACATAGGAACGTCCACGTGAGTGAGAGGCACGCCGTCCCACACGCAGTTACCTCGCGTGGCGCTACGTGGCACTGATGGCACGTGTCAGCCCCACTGGACACATCTGCCTCCGGTAAAAGCAGTCTTGAGCTGTTTAAAGCCGCCGGCGGCCACGGCCGTGGGACTCCGAGCAGCTCCTGCGTGTTGCTCTCGCTGGCGGCCTGGCTCCCGCGTCATCGGAGCCAGCGCCTCTGCGGCTGCCCGCGGCACCTCGGACGGGGCCGGGTGGCCCTGCTCCACGTCCTGGACGCACGCGTCGGCGGGCGCCGGCCTCACCCACGTGGGCGCACAGGGGCGCGAGGAGCGTGCTCGCGGGCCTAGCGCGGCGCAGAGCCGGGAAGTGACCAGCCTCAGAGTCCCGGCTCCCGTGACTCGAGCCGAATCGGCCCCATCACTGCAGGGCTCCGGCTTCTCACGCTCTGCCCACACCTCAGGGCAGCTGAGAGTCTTAAATACCACAACGTGCACGGGAGTCTCTGGGTACATGTGCTCACGGGTGGGCGTTAACACGAGGAAGCACTGCGCCTGGGGAGCCCGCTGTGCTCACGCGCGGGGGACACGGGGACACGGGGACGCGCGGTAAGCGGGCTTACCCTTGGCGCCTAAAAAACCATTTCCCAAGCCCTCGGGGAGACCAGGCTGCAGTTAGATGCTCGTGACTCAGAGCGCCCGTCGCTTCGCTCCAGTGTGTCACATTGCCGAACTGTGTGCAAAGACCTGGTACAAATGAACCCTGAAAGCTAATTCGAGCGAAGTAATGACTCAGATAGACGTCGAATACCCGCCGGGTGGGTCGGGGAGGAAAGCTAGGCCGGACACGCGCGGGTCCGAGGGCCTGGAAACAGAACCCGGAGGCAGCAGGCCAGAGCCCACTCCAGTCACCTGCGACAAACCCTGCAAGACACCCCCGGAGCGGAGCTGCGAAGGGCAACGGAGTGCTGTCCCCTCCGGCATGAGCCTTACCTGTGAGAGGAGCGATGGCCCACGGCAGGCTTCTGTCTCGGTGACATCGGATAAAGGACAAGACGAGCTGCGGCAGCCCCGACTCCCCGACTCCCTAAGTTCCTCCCAGCACCCAGGGCCCCGCGTGAGCTCCGCGCCGGTGGGCAGGGCCCCGCACGCCCGTCAGCCAGCTTCACCTCCCGCATCCCTCTCACCCTCCGCAGCAGCACGAGGTCAAAGCAAGCGCTCGGAGGGGTTCTGGCCCGCGCACGACCCAGCGCCACGCGTCCCCCCACGTCGGCGCCCCGCAGACACGCCACGGACGCGCCTTCACGGTCCTGAGGGGTGCATCTCGGGGAGCCAACACCAGACAGCCCGATGGGGCCGTTTCCGCATCGCCTTGGCGGACGAGCCTCCCCACGGTCTAGGAGCTCCTCCCAGCCTCTCCACCTCCATGTCTGCTTGCTCACTGCCACGTCACATTCCCTGCAGACTCGGGGGTTTGACCCCAGTTGTCCCAGCGCGCCCACCTCTTCCAGGGCGTCAGGAGCGCAGGGACAGAAGTGAGATGGGACAAAGGGAACATTTTGCTTCCAACCTTGTTGCAAAACAACTGCCTTACGCGCCGGGCGATGTCCTTACTTTTTGAGAAAATAAGATTGGAAATCATTCGGTTCCTCCTTCACTATTTCAAGGAGCCCCCAGTCCCTTGTTGTTAGGGCCTCAGACAGGCAAGGGTCAGACGAGACGACAGACCGACAAGAACCCGCCCTTTCTGTAGACCGGGGCGTCCAAGCTGCGGCGCCCCCGAGCCACACAGAACGTACACCCACTGTAACGAGAGCTGACGAGCTGAGGACGGTCTGTGCGTCATTCTCGGCGCGTTCGAAGGAAGTCCACGACCTCGTTTCGGGCCGCGTTCAAAGCCGGCCGGCCTGCGGTGGGACGTCCTGGCTGCAGGCCCATGAAACGCTGAGCGGGCGGGCAGAGCAGGGAGAGAGCCCGGGTTCCCGACTATTGTCACTCGGGGCCAAAGCCCAGCTGAGCCGACAAAAGGGGCCGCTGGGTTCTGAAACGAGACGGTCTTTCAGGCCATGTCCCACAGCAGCCTGAGGACGTCCCATGGCCAAGGCGCAGGCAGAGGAAGGCCCCGAGGCTGAGCCCTGCTGGGCTGCACGTGGTTCTGGTACAACAGACTCGGAGGAGACACTGCTAAGGATCGGACTTGGGGACAGGGCGGGGACGGGGCCCTACGGCAGCGGTAAGGCCACCGGGGGCTAGGGCTGTGAAGCAAGCCCCTGGCACCGGGTCCCCAGGGAAGTGACAGTCAGTCTGCAGAGGAGGTAACATAAGGCTGAGTGAGCTGGGGGTGCCCCGAGGGCCGGGGGGCTGAGAGGGACCCGGCAAGAATCCCACAGGCCGGCGGCACCAGCAGGCCAGAGACGAGAAAGCGACTGACTCGGGACGGAACCGCCCGAGACACCGCGACCCAAAGGCCTGGATCCATGGCCTCCACGAGGAGTCCGGCCACCCCCCGCCCCGCCCCCAGCGCCCCCTTGGAGCACGTGTCGCAGGTAGGGGTGGGTCCTTGAGCGGGGCAGCAATTCTATGTTCCGGACATTTCTGTACTACACACTGAGCCTCTCTGAAAAGGCCGTTTGAACAGATCGAACCGACCTGTAGACCTGATTGGACGTCGCCCTGGAGCGATCGTGTCTTTTCCATGTCACCAGTGAGGGGGTGAAAGGTTCCGGGAGAAGACCCCGGCCGTGTGCTAATCACAGACGCATTAGCTGCCCCCGTCCCCGGACGTGCAGGCTGCAGAGGGCACTAAACTTGCTACCTGCTCTGCTGTGGACGCAGCACGGACGCCCCCGCCTCCGTGCGAACCAGGTCAGTGTGAAGTAACCACTTCGTCCTCTGAGAGTCTCCAGGTCTCACTTCACTTTAGCCCTGACGTCCCTCAGGCCCGTGCTGGAGACCATCCTAGATTCATGTCACAAAACGGCAAGCTCTTTGAGGGCACCTGTCCCAGTGACCCCATCATGTTCTGTGTTAATAAATCACCCAAGTGAGAAGCTAAATGGCTTTCTTTTCTAATTAAAAATGTTTTGTTGCAAAGGCCTGATTTCTGACTTGCATAATTAGGTGAGCCATGTCAAACTTCCAGAATGTTCTGTCACCTTAAATCTACAAATGACCAGAGGGGACAGACTCTTCTTACCGTGGTGGCCCCTGTTTTCTGTTTGCCCAGTGTGAACAGGGACTCCTGTTGGTCCTGGGAACAGACGAGAATCGCTGGACGCACGACCAAAGCCGTGCCGTGCCTGGGGACCCAGCGGGGACACGCAATCCCGAGAGGGGCGCCACGGCTCCCACGCTCGGGCCAAACCCTCTGGGGGTCCATGAACGTGCCCGGCCCGGAGCCCTCTGATGTGGTGGCTGCGACTTAATCCAAAGGGCGATCACCCTGGGTGACCTGACGGAATCAGGCCATGGAAAGGCGATACCTCGGAGACCTGCCCTCCGCCAGGTGTGAGAGGAGGGACCCCCGCGGGGCTGCCAGCCGGCGGACGGCTGGTCGGAGGCCCGGGTGTACCAGCAGGCCTTGGGCGAGCTCACGAAGACACCTGAGATGAGGGACAGGGACCACGGTGTCACCTCTTCCTAAGGACCGTGCTTCCAAAGCTCCGTTTTGATACTGGATAACGTCTGTGTTAGGAAACTACGTGTGCAGGTGGTCCAACTCGTCCGGGCTTTCCTTTACTGGGGTTCTTGTCAAATTAAAATACCTTTAAAATGCCTTCGGGTTATAAGGAAAACTGTCCTGGAGAGGGGTATAAACTCCTTCCTTACTGTCAGTCTGTGCTGAAGGCTTATTTTTTTAAGGTAAAATAGCTGCAGCCATATTTCCCTAGTGATAAAAGCAAATCCCCTTAGCGGTCCCTCTCCAATCCTAAAGGGCCAAAATGCAATAAAGAGGATTTCTAATGGCACGTTATAAATCCGTTTAGGGAACATCTGGGTTTATAATAATCTCAAAGAAAAAAAAAGAAAGCTCCAGAATTCAGCAGTTCTATTTAGAACTCCTTCGCCGGCATCAAGGACAGACACTCCAAAGGATTTTATATTCCGAAGTGACGGGACAAAACGGAGTTCCACCGTGATGGTCACGGGCAGCGAGAGATTCAAGTTACTAGACACACACACCTGTCCACTCCCCAGACTTGGCCGGCATACCAGGGCCCTGCGCTCAGCCCCACTGTCACACTGTCCCCTACAGCAGCTGCTGCGCACAGACATCTGATCACCGCGCACGTCTACGTGGGCCTCGGCGAGTCGGGCAGAACGAGGGCTCGGTGTCGACGCTGGGCCTTCTGGAAGGCGTGCTCTCCGGCACTCCAGAGGACTCGCTGTCTCCGTCTCGTGCCGGGATGCACTTCCAGTATTTGAAGGTCGCCGTTACTAACCTTCAGAGGCTGGTTTCCTACAGGGACGTGAAGACGCAGGACAGAACGATACGGCAACGGGCGGCGAGCGACGCGGCCAACGAGCTTCAGGGGCCGCTGCGACTAAGCCCCACCCACACGCGGTCGGATTCGCCACAACACGCGGAGAACTGGACGACAACAGCCAAATTCTTCCACTTTGAAACTGTGACTAACGAACGCTTACACGCAGAAGTCACATCTCCTGCCCCCGAACGCGTCCTCCCCCCAAACACGCCGTGACGAAGGCTTGAGGACGCCGCTTCTACCGTAGAGCCACTCGTCACACAAGGCGGGGAGAGAATCGCGCGCGTCCCGGGGCCCTCCGTGGCGTTTCCACGGCCGTGGCCTGCAAGGTGGAACTTCTTACACTTTACACACGCGTGTGCTCCCCGCCCCGGCCACGGAATCAGCCTCGTCTCCCAGGAGCCCCGGGTCCCTTCGTTCGAAACTGGGATTAGGAACCCAGATCAGGCAGTAGGTGAGCTCAGTGCTGCTGCTGCGGGAAATACAGGTGTGCCCACCTGCCCACGCACCTGCGCACCGACACCTGTGCGGCACCTGTCAGCGGGGGGACAGGCTTTGTGCGCAGCTCCCCGCCTCGTTTTACAAACCCCACGCGCGTCCAAAGTCACGTGTCGGTGTTGTTTCCCGCACTCCCAGTGAGGCCGTGTCACGTATTTTGAGACGAGGTTAGTGGGGGTCACATTCTGCATTTATCCAGGATCCCCGACGCCTCAAATGCATTTTTGTATTTGCATACGTTAAGGTTTACTCTGTGTTCTGTAAACTTCAATGGGTTTCGGTAAGTGCACGGGGTCACGAACCCACGATCACAGCACGACACGGAGTAGCTTCCTGACCACGAAAACACCTCTGTGGCTCTACCTGCCAACCCCGCCCCCCGGAATCGGTGGCACCCCCTGTGCACTGTTTCTAAAGTTCTACCTTTTCCCAAATGTCATGGACATGTCGCCTGTGCACATGGGCTTCTCTCCAGCTTACACGTCCTCCACGACCTTCCGTGACGTCGCAGCTCAGCTTTCAGCGACCGCACGAGATGCCGTCGCGTGTCTGCGGACGGAGTCACCTGCTTCACCCGCTAAAGGACATCTCGCAGCTTCCAGGTGGGGCGACCCCGCGGCGCCTACGGACTGGGATGGAGCACGTTGGGAGACTACTTCAAACTCACTACCTACGTCGTGGGGCCAAGGGAGCGACAAAGCGTCAGAGCTGCTGCCCACAGAATCCAATCTGATCAGTGTACTCAGAAGGGACAGCATCCCACAAACGACCAGAAATCCGAAGGACGAGGAAGCCCGCGGACCGGGCTCAACGCCGAGTCGCCGCCACATGTCCCGGAAGACACCGACGGCACAGCCGTGCCCTTCTGACACGCCGGTCCCAGAAGCCCGCGCAGATGCA
>PVJL010019106.1:0-14548 GCA_004026885.1 Lyroderma lyra | reverse complement strand
TTATAGTAAAAAAACAATACTAGAGATATTCAAAAGGGTATTTCATGAACAAAGCACAGTTATTACTGTTATTATTGGTATTTCCACTATTATTAAAACACTAGAATTTTTAAATGTAGGCACTCTTACCTGTCCCTAGGAAGAGCAGTCCATGCCAAACTATGTGATGTTCCAGCGGAGATCTGCTGAATAGCTATGCCATCTAAGCCACTCACTTTCTTTGGTTTAGTAATAGGACCTGTGGAATTTCCTTGGCCACACTGCCCCATTGAATTATTGCCCCAGGCATAAACTTCGTTATCTAAAAACAAAACACAAAAACAAAAGCCCAATTTAAATATAATAAAATTTAGGGAAGCTAATAATTAACACTATTTCTTTAAAAAACAAATGACTTTACCATGAGAAAGAGCCAAACAATGACTGTCTCCAATAGAAATATCAACAATTCTTGTGGTGGCCAGTTCTTCAATAAGCTTGGGTCTCAAAGCAGTAGCTTCTGAAGAACCACAACCTAGACAAGCTCCGCAACCCCAGGCATAGACCTGAAACAAACAGAAACACACTACATGTAATACCCTAAGGAATTAGGAATAAATACCATAAACAACAGTGTCGTTTGATACTAAATAATAACTTTATGGTGTTCAAAATATTTACTGTTTTTATTATTTTTAAGATTTTTATAGTGATTTACTTTGCTGTTATTAAATATTCATTGCACAGGCAGACAAACAGCTGAGTTGTAAAGAAAAATAATTGTTCATAGAAAAAAAATGGAATGATCGTCTGAGTGATTCTGCCAAAGCTACTAACTGGCTAGTATTATGTTATATTTGCCCAATCTTAGCAGCTTGGAAATATTGGTGTTAATCTTAAAATTTTCCTTTACATATTTGTCACTCTGAATAAATATCAATAAATATCTTGGTCAATTAGAATAAGGTGTGATCATATAAATTATAAAAATCACAAAACTGACATTTATGATTGTTAAAAACTACCTCACCTTATTGTTATAACAAGTTTAATTATCACTCACAAAGAAGGCCATGTAAAGCAGTAGTCAAGATAGTTCTCTTCAAGCATCTTCATTCTTTACTAATTAACACTAAAACAACCACTGACTGATTTAAGATGCTTGAGGGATAGATGAGGTGAAGAAAAAAAGAATATAAAAGGATGAATGAAGGCCAATTTAGCAACCCAAAATCAAAACAGTCAGCAGACTGACTTTTTTTTCTCTAGTGGGTTTTGGTGATTATGCCATAAGTCTGGGAAGTTTTTCTATCTTGCAGTTATTTCAAGAAAGACTACTAAAAGGTTAAACTTCTTCAATAAAAAATGAAGAGTAAGTACTTGTGCCAGTTGCCAGAGAACTTACTTAAAACAAGTATAGAATGCCATACAATTCTAGTACAAGATAGACTAGGAATTCGTTAATAGTTAAAAACCAAAAACAAATAAGGTGAAAAGATACACAGTCAATGTCACTGAAAATCTCCTACTCATTTATCACATATAATATAGTACTCAGAAAGACCCACAAAACTAGGGTTTGTTCTTGCAGTGTTACTTTGGTTGAACATAAGATGAAGAAATATTTGGCTTGCATCTAGGGACCTTGTTTTATCAAAAGTACATACTGTATTTTTAAACATTAAGAATCACACTTAATATGGTAATAAGTTAGCACTGAAGAGGCCTGCGGGCACTGAGATAAACTGAGGGAAAAGCAGATGGTGATCTTCATTTCATGCTTAGCAAGTGTAATGGTAAACAGAACTACAGTTACCATTTAAAAATATTCCTCTCTCTCACTTAATTTTTTGTAAGTATATACATTAGATTTCATATAATTCAGTGTATTTATGATCCAACTATTCTATACACACACACACACACACACACACACACACACACATATAGCAAATAATTTACATGTTCCTTTGGAATTCAATGTAATGAGTTTATTGTTGTTATTATTAGCTACTAATAGTTGAACAGTACTTGATAATTTGTAGAAACTTTCAATTCAAATAATTATCTTTTATGATTATTTGTAAGCAAAGCAGAAATTATTACCCCTCTTATACAAAAGAAGCACATGATGCTCAAGAGAAGTCTGTGATTTGCTTGCGGCTATATTTCAAAGTTAGCATCTTCGGGCTTCAATTCATGGATTCTTAGCACAAAACCCATAGTTAGAAAGACGTAAAAGAGAAGTCTGAAGTTTTAAAGCAGCAACCAGCATTGTAACACACAAGGCATTCCAGTCTCTAAAAAAATAATTAAATTATCTGCTAATTTCAGTTTTGCTACTCATCTGCCTCGTGAATTAGTCAGAAAACATTAAATTAAGCCTTTCTCAGAAATACCTAACCCTCTCAAATTATTTTGCATATGGAAATATTCTCCTTACCCTCGCTTTTGATTACCTTTTTGCCTTCTTAGTTCATATCACTCATTCCAGCAAGATCTAATCTTGCTTTCCTCCACTATCCATGGTTTGTAGGGAAAAGTTTAAGGAGTATTGAGTGCTAAAAGGCTGTATAAAATCATCCTAAACAGAAAACATGGGATTGAGGGCACATTTATCTGGGTCAAATATGATAGGTCAGAAAACCTTGTTCCTTTTCAAATTCTATACTTCTTCAAACAGGAGAAAATATTTCATGGCAGTAGATTGCCTTTAAAATGTATTCTTTTAATTTTAAAATTTAAATATAATTATTACTTTGTAGTCACCTCATCTTCAGAAACACTCTAATAAGTTTTTTATGCTCATCCCTTAGTCCTACCTGCCCTGTTGATGTCAAAGCAAGTGAAGACTGGCTCCCAGCACAAACTTTGCGAATGAACATTCCTTGTAAAGCTTCAATAACTTTAGGTTTATACACTCTGTTGGTATCACCATGGCCAAGTTTGCCTATAAAAACAAACATATTCAAGTAAAACAATTTATTTGTTTTAAAGAATCTCTATTCTTTTTCTAAGTATTTAAATGGATAAATAATGTCAATCTTTTTATCACTAACCTGATACTCTTGAAAGCTCTAAATTTCCGATAGCAGAGGATTTTAACAAATGAATATTTTTGTTTACAAGAAAGAAACAATCAACAATTAATACCCCTCTGAATCTTAATTTCAAGCAATTAAAACCACCCTAAGAGAGATATGGAAAACTAATTTTCTGTCTTTTCTTTAATCCTCATAATTCTAATATGAAATTTGCTGATATAATAAATAGGTCCTATATTAGCATATATATGAATATACTCATATAAATGTAATTTTTGAAACGTTTAATAGTTCCATGAAACAGACACTAGGCAAATCACTAAAAAAGAAAAACAAATGGCCAACACATAAATGCAACCTTATTAAAAATCAAAGAAATACAAATTAAATGATACCATTTTTACTACTGAAATTATTTTAAAAATTATCTTCATTTTAATACCAAGTGTTGATGAGGGATATGAGGAAGTGAGCAGTGTCATATCGCTGGTATAAGTGACTAAGTAGACAAAGATTTAGTCATTGTGATTTTTTTTAATCATTATTAAATTTATTGGGGTGACATTTGTTAGTAAAATCATACAGTTTTCAAGTGTACATTTCTACAATACATCACCTATTGCATTGTGTGTTCACCACCCAATCAGTTCTCATTGTGTTGTCTGTACTGAACAAAAACTGGAAACCCTCTAGATACTCAACAATAAATTAATTTTATAAGTTGTATTACAATTACATGAAAGAATATTTTGAGTCATTTAAAAGAAAAATGTAGAGCCATGCTTACTGACATAAAAAAATATTTATAAATAACTGTTAGATAAAAGTCGGCAAGTTATAAAATAATACCTATAGTAAATGTAGGTCTGCTTTGGTTTTTAAAAAGACATCTACATAGCCTCTGATAAGGGGTAATATCCGAAATACATAAAGAACTTGTACAACTCAAGGACAACAAAAAATCCAATTAAAACAGTGGGCAGAGGACCTAAGTAAGCAGACACTTCACCCAGGAAGACATACAAATGGCCAACATGAAAAACTGAGCAATTCATTAATAATTAGGGAAATGCAAATCAAAACCACAATGAGATTCCACTTCACACCTGTTAGAACAGCTATTATCAACAAGACAAGGAATAACAAGTGCTGGAGAAGCTGTGGAGAAAAAGGAAGCGTCGCACACTGCTGGTGGGCATGTAAATTGGTACAACCGCTATGGAGGACAATGTGGAGGTTCCTCAGAAAATTGGGAATGGAGTTACCACAATACCCAGCAATCCCCCTTCCGGGTACCTACTCCCAAAATTTGAAAACCTTAGTCTGCAGAGACTTATGTACCCCAATGTTCCTCACAGCGGTGTTCACAGTAGCTAAGTCATGGAATCAAGGAAAGTACTTTTTGATAGATGACTGGATAAAGAAGCTGTGGTACATATACACAACAGAATATTACTCAGCTATAAGAAAAGATGAAATACTGCCATTTACATCAACATGAATGGACTTGAGATCATCATGCTAAGATAAATAAGCCAGACAGAAAAAAATCAAGAACCATATGACTTCACTCCTATGTGGAATATAAAACTGAAAGCAACAAAGAAAAACTCAAGGACACAGTCAATAGTTTAGTGGTTACCTTAGGGTAAGAGGGGAGCAGGTGGGAGAGGAGGATGGGGGAGTCAAATATATGGTGATGGAAAGAGAACTGAACTAAGTGGTGAACACATAATCCAAGACATAGACGATGTAATGTACAATTGTACACCTGGAACCTATCTAATTTTTACTAACCAATGTCACCTAAATAAATTTAACAATTAAAAAAAGACATCTATGTAGAAAATATATGTACATATTTGTATAAATGCATCCGAGTATATACTAGATATCTATCACCAAAGTTTTAACAATGCTTAAGCAGTATTTGTAGAAACAGTTTGTTTTAATTTTTTAAAATTTCTGCCATCTGCATTTGGAATTTTCTATAGTAGGCACATATAATTGAAAAATAATTTTTTAAAAACTCTAGATAAAATGTCAAAGCCATCAATAATTAATTTTACATACCGTTGTCTCCTCCTCCAAAAGACCATACAGTTCTCCCATCTTTAGATAAAGCAATAGTATGTGAACTGCCACAAGAAACCTCTCCTACATTGCTAATGTCTTTTACTAATGTTGGAATGTTACGGCTATTGCTGTCACCGTGACCTTGAATAAAATACAAACAACAAAAAATAAATAATGTTGTTAACTCTTTTTGTTCACAGGTGGAATATACATTACAAAGCACAGCAGCCTCTCAGTTAACCAGCACCAATGCCAGATAAATGTAGTATTATTTCTTTGATTTTTGTGCTGGTTGCTTAAGAGTGCCAGTTGTTTTGAGTTCCAGTTAATGAAAAAGTCTACTGTTATAAGAGAAATGAGGTATTTTTAAGTGCAGTTAAATATGAAAAACAATCATTTCTAACATCTTCTCATCCAACTTTCTAGGGTGCTCCCAAACTGAGACACCCAGTCCCTTCAATGTATCATTACAACATTCTATTTATGCTCCTCTCACAGCACTTATCTATCTAATGCTGTCTAGTATCATGCTCACATAGACTTCTTTTCATTACCCACTAGATCACACTTGTCCAACCTGAGGCCCATGGGCTGCATGTGGCCCAGGACAGTTTAGAATGTGGCCAATACAAATTTGTAAACTTGCTTAAAACATTACAAAAATTATTCACAGACCTTTCTTTTTTTAGCTCATCAGCTATCATTAGTGTTAGTGTATTTTATGTGTGGCCCAAGACAATTCTTCTTCAGTGTGGCCCAGGGAAGAACAAAAGGTTGAACACCCTGCACTAGATTATATACACTTCAGGATCATGACAGTATCTTTCTTATCTTTGAAATCCTGCAGTGCCTCCTTATAATACAAACTCTGTAAATACTAGCTACATTTAATTATATTTTAAAATTCAGCAGCAGAATCTAGGTATTCTCTATATAAAGTTATCTTCCTCTGAACTTAAAACTAATTAAATAAATGACGAGTCTTTGGCCTATTAATGCCAGTCTCACTGCTTCTCAGTAACCATCATTTCTATTTTTCTGTGAGAATAATTTCCATTTTTAAAAATCTTACCTAATCTTCCAAAGTCTCCTTCACCCCATGTGTATAATTCACCATCCTCTGTGACAGCAGCACTATGTCTATATCCAGCCGACACACAAACAACTACCTGCATTGCACACAAAGTAAATTTGTTGAGCACAGAGATGCTAAAACATATAGCTCATACTTTATTCTATACACAGCGACTTCAGAGATACTGATATATTCACAATTCATCTAGGAATTGCCAAGTATAATTGTGGAGGATGTGCACAAAACAAGGGTGCCCGGTTAAAGGGTCAAGAAAGTGCTGAAATATAGCCTCTGATCCATATTTCAGAGTACAGGCTATATGCTCTATGTTTGTCAAGCTATGAGCCCTGGCTTCTACCCAAAGGAGAGGAAAACTTAATTCACACAAAATCACTGTAAAGGCTAGCAGCCTCCTGATGTTGTCAAGTGGAATATACTTTGGAATTGGTGTCCAACTTAAAATACTGAAAGTTATAATAAAGTAAAATTCATTTGATTAGACAACCTTGTCAGACAACCTCCCACGAAGGAAAAGTATCCCACCTATAATCCTGGTATAAAATTAAAATTTAAACTTGAAAAGATTTTTACATAAGAAAACTTTCATGGAAAGAATGCAATCTTAAAACAGAGGAATACATATAATTGCATATAAGTTTAGGAAAATACCTTCACTTCCTTAAAGAAGGGTAAAATAGAAATAAGAAGAGATCTAAATTCACTTTCCAATAGTGTCAATTATTTGTGTGTAACCATGGGCAAATTACTTAACCACCTAAATGCTTCATTTAGATTTTTGTTAAAATGCCACCTCCTCCAAGAGAACCAACTCCCTGACCTTGTTATCTAAGATGATATCCTGTCCAAGTTAGTATCTATTACAATACTCATTTTTTTCTTTACTATTATTTGAAATTATGTTATAAGTTTGTTTGCTTATTTATTATCTCTATCCTACAGATTAAAGCTCCCTGAGAGCAAGGATCTTTTCTGTTTTGTTGACTGATGGATGTCTAATGCCTAAAACACTGCCTGGCATTTGGAAGGTACTAAATAAGTATCTGTTGAATTAATGATTCAGTTTCCTTATCTGTGAAATGAGAAAATAAACTACTTTAATGAGGTTATTAAAAAAATTAAATATTACACATATGAAAATCTTTTGCAAACCATAAAGTAAATATACAAGATAAACAAAAAGGGTAGGAGGGGCAACTTCAGAGAGAACAAATCAAAATCTGAGTGATAATGTCTATTATAGCACCAGGTTTATCTAATTATTTTTAAATCTAAAAAGCAAGCACGTACCTTTCCTTGCAGAGGACCCTGAATAAGCTTGGGATATTTCTGTGTTGAACTATTTCCATGTCCTAGTTTCCCATAATCACCATCTCCCCAACTGAAGACTTCTCCTTCTGTTGTAAAAGCTAATGTGTGACCATCAGATCCTTTAGATGATGAAACCTTTTTAATGGACCTGTGAGGCTCAAACGTTAACTTTTTTAAAGTAGACTGATTATTAGAATCTCCAAGGCCCAGTCTCCCATAGCTGCCTTTACCACAAGCTCTGACAGAGCCATCCGTAGAAATGACAAAAGTACAGTATTGTCCAGCTTCAATCTATAAGCAAACAAAAAGAATTATAAATATAAAATGCTTCTGTGAAAAATCAAAGCATAATATTTAAGGCTGTTTTTACCAAAGAGGCTCAAAAGAATTATTTTAAAACATAATAGGGCATGAATCTTCATACAGATTTAAAAGTACATAGAAAATTAAGAAAACTAATAGCCTTTTCATGTTGACCTTCCTGTTGAGCTCAAATTAATGTATATTTTATCACTGCATGTTATCCACCCAGTCATGGTTCAATGAAACAATAAAAGTAAAATGTGTTAACCCACTCTTATAATTGGTGATGGGCAAGAAATAAAATATGTATTTTCCTATAAATTCCTTAGGATCCATTATGGCAAGAATCGTATAAAATATACTCTAAACTATTTTGAAAAAAACATGTTTTAATAAAAAAAATAATAAAACAGAATGTTCTAGGTTGGCTAAAGAGTAGCTGCAAATGTTAAAAAGTGATCATAATAAGAAAATGAAATGCCAAGCTGGCAATGGAAAAATTGCAGTTTTTATTTGTCTTATTTACCATTTGTATTGAATATTATAAGTCTGTTGTCATTTATAATTCTTTTTAAAAATCTAGATCCCAATTTTACTTTCTGAAACTTAGAAACTTAGTGCTAGGAAAATGGAGGACTAAAAATATTTTTTCTATTAAAATAAAAAAACTGGCACAGTATAGTATAGAAAAAAATCTAAAAGAGAAACATTCACATGTCATCACTGTTTTAAAAACTCTTAACATTATTTAAAGCATACCCTGTCATCTACCAATTTGTAAGATAGGCAGAGAACTCACAGTCTGAGCATCAGAGAAACTGGGAGCCAGTTTGGGCTGTAATATTTTTTCCTGTGTGCCTTCTACCAACTGATGGCTGCTGTTGCTTCCCCAAACATAAACCTCACAGGTTTCTGAGACTATGGGAGCATCACCAGTCTGAATGCTATCTGGGCTAGCACATGTTCTTGAGTAATCAGAAGCCATTCTGCAAACCTATTAAAAATAAAAACATATAATAAATAGTCAAGACGTTTTTAAAGTAGACATTTTTATAAATATTCTCTGAAATTACTGTGACTTCTCTTCTTCTAAAACTTTCAACTCTCAATCTAAGAACAACATATCTAATCTTAAACACATATAACTATAGTATATACTACTCTAACATAAACCACTGAAAGATACTAATAAAGACAGCAAAAATGAGGAGATACAGAAGATACACAATCAAGTCTTCTTAACTAAAAATTTTATTATTGCATACAATAGCACTACAGAAAAACGAAGCTTAAAGAACAAAGTAGGAAAAAACCACCACTGACAATCCCATCACCTTAATACAATAAATGTTATGTTTTTTATATATGTCCTCTGACAATTGTGTATATTCTTTCACATAGATATCACAGTGGATATATAAAAGGGATATACAAAAGAGTAATGTAAAAATTTCCATATATTTACCTAATCTTCATGATCGAACTGATAATATTCCATCTAATGTAAAAATCACACTTTACTTAACCACATTCCTGTAATAGGACATTTAGATTCTTTCTACTTATTTGCAATATAAGCCATTTTAAAGAACATAGTTGTTACTAAACTTTTTTATTACTCCCTTAGTAGAGAACCTCTATAGAAATGGGACTACCAAATCCAAAAAAATGATAACAATCCTATGATTCTTAAAACATACTATACCAAATTACTTCCCAAAATGGTGCTACAACATTATATCTCCAGCAATGTAAAAAAGGAGGACTGTCCTAAAAACTCTAAAGGTCCAGAGCAATTCAACATTTACACATACACACATATATGTAAGAAAAATCATGGCTTATTTACCATTTGTGTCAAATATAATGGTAAAGTCTGTTGCCAATCATGCTTTTTAAAAATCCAGGCTTCTCCCTACCCCTACTAACCCCACCAAAACACAGGACCCAAGGTGGCCATCCCAGTTACCCTAAGGAAGGAGTAGATCTATATGAGTGTACAAGTCTCACTGCATCCATACCAATAATAAGCATTGTGCATTTACTTCTTTTGCAAACTTAAGTGGGAAAATAAGAAGATGTATTATTTTAACTTCACATTTTCTTATTATCAACAAAACTAAAGTTTTTCCATCTATCTATTTACCACTAACTTCAGTCCATTTATTTATAAATGCTTAATGGATTTATTTTTTAGACTTGTGAGAATTCCATATAATAAAGCTATCAGCTCTGACTATAGCTGTTAATATGATGTCTGCCTTTAATTTTTTTTGCTGAATCAAACAAAAAAATAAAAAAAGAATCTTCAAAAGTCAATATATGAGATTACCAGTCCACTAAAAGGGAGGAGATAGAGTAATTTTAGTCAGAATCTTTAAATAGTATTTAAAACAATAAAGTAATCTGTATGTTAGACAAACATTTTCCAGGGAACATGAGGACAGTTTTGAGGACATACAAAATATGCATAAGGGAAGGATGCTAGTCCCTAATAAAACATCTGAAATCTTGCTGGAGACAAATGAAGAGTGGTGGGTCCAAGCAGGTTAGAATTTTTTAATCTAAAAATCTATTACTATAATAGGGCATAAGAAAAATCGTACCTCCCACCTCCCTCAAAAAAGAGGAAGGAGGCAGGAAAAAAATCTACTCACAGGGCTTAGAAATACATTTTTTGAAAACAACTAGAGGGTGGGTAAGATTCAGAGAAGATGACAATAGCAGGAGCAATGTAGTTTTCTAAACACTGTGTAACACTACACAGAACAATGAGAAGGCAAAACTCCAAACCTATGCTCAACATTCAAAACAAAACTAGACAACAATGGTAGCTCCAATAACTCCAAAATATAAGCAGGTGCAGAAAAAACCACCACCAAACTCAATATCTGCATGATAATGACATCTGTGCAATTGGAAGTAATAGCATCTTTTAGACCTCAGAAGAGGAAAAAACCCAAAACAGTCAATCAGGTAGTCACTGGAAAGAATAGTGAACCAATCTAAGAACATCAATTGCAACTGGGAGACCTTTTTCTTTCTGATAGCAGGTAAGTACAAGGGGTCTATGATGAGAAGTTTAAAATAAGCTAGAGGTATCCAACTCTTCCAAACTCTTAATATTTATAAGCCTGTCCTGTAAGGATTCCCTTACAGGACAGAGCACCCACACTGAGAAGAAACTACTGGGAATGGAAAAAAAAAACAAAAAACAAAAACTGAGCAGAATACAGACAACACAAAGGAAAGACAGAGAAGGTCAGGATAGAAGTTTGGGGAGGTGAACGCACTGGGAGACCACCATGTTATTTTTTAACATTACACAAAAACATAGAGGAATGGAGTCCATGGATTTAGAAAAGCTATCATTAATCCCATTCCATATTAAAAACAAATCCCATTTCAAAAAAAACAAAGATCACATAAAAATAAGCAACAGAAAAGAACTGAGGTCAAATTCCCTATGAATTTATTATTAGTAAAAAAAAGGAAAACTCCCCAACTTCAATTTTTATTACAAAGCATCAATAATCAAAACAGCTTGCTATTGGCAGAAAAATAGAAACATTGACCAATGGAACAGAACTGAAAACCCAGAAATAAATCCACAAATTTATGGATTTTTGATAAAGAAGCAAAAAATATGCCTCTTCAGTAGGTGATGCTGGGAAAGGTAGAAAAACATATGCAAAAGAATGCATCTGAGCTGTGAACTCTCACCATATACAGGAATTAACTCAAAATGGATGAAAAACCTTCACATAAGACCTGAAACAATAAACTGTACAGAAGAAAATATAGGTACTAAACTTACAGACCTAGGGCTCAAGGAAAACTTCATGAACCTGACCTCAAAGGCAAGGGAAGTAAAAGCAAAAATAAATGAATGGGACTATATCAAACTAAAAAGCTTTGCACAGCAAAAGAAACCATCAACAAAGCAAAGAGACAGCCAACTGAATGGGAGAAAATATTTGCAAACAACACATCTGACAAGGGTCTAATATCTAAAATATATAAAGAACTAATGTGACTTAACAACAAAAAAACAAACACCTCAATTAAACAGTGGGCAGAGGACCTAAACAGACACTTCTCCCACGAAGAAATACAAATGGCCAGCAGACATATGAAAAAAAAAAGAAAAATGCTCATCCTCATTAGCTATCAGGGAAATGCAAATCAAAACAATGAGATACCATCTCACACCTGTGAGAATGGCTATTATCAACAAGACAAGGAATAACAAGTGCTGGAGAGGATGTGGGGAAAAAAGGAACTCTTGCACACTGCTGGTGGGAGTGAAAACTGGTACAACCACTGTGGAAGGCAGTGTGGAAGTTGCTTAGAAGATTGGGAATGGAGTTACCATATGACCCAGCAATTCCCTCTTCTGGGGATCTACCCAAAAAACTTGAAAACCTTAGTCCACAAAGACTTAGGTACCTCAATGATCATTGCAGCGCTGTTCACAGTGGCCAAAACAAGGAAACAACCAAAGTGCCCTGTGACAGATGACTGGACAAAGAAGCTGTGGTACATATACACAATGGAATATTACGCAGCTATAAGAAAAGATGAAATACTGTCATTTACAACAAAACGAACGGACCTAAAGATCATCATACTAAGCGAAATAAGCCAGACAGAAAAAAACAAAAACTATATGACTTCACTCATATGCAGAATATAAAACTGAAAGCAACAAAGAAAAAAACAAACAAACAAACAAAAAACCCATGGACACAATCAATAGTTTAATGTTTATTCAGGGGCAAGTGGGGAGGGGATGGAAGAAATGGGAGAGAAGGGAGGGGGAGCTAAATATATGGTGATGGAAAGAGAACTCACACTGGGTGCTAAATTTATAATGCAACAAGTTGATGATGCACTGTAGAATTGTACACCTGGAATCTATGTAACTCTTGCTAACCAATGTCACCCCAATAAGTCTGACATTAAAAAAAGGAAAAGAATAACATCCCTAAAATAAAAGGAAGCCAGAGACTGAATGGATTATTTTTAAGGGATAAATACATGCAGCATTTTAACACAAAGTAATTTTTAAAGTTAAAGCCATGAGTACTTTGTACCTCTTCGAAGAGACATAAAGATGCTTCATAGAGCGAGCACAAGCCATCAGACGTTCTGGTTGGTTCCCTCCACTGACTCCGATCAGCAGATGAACCCTATAATTAAAATATTGCAGGATACAATTTGGAAAGAAGAGAGACATATGTATTAAAATCATTTAAATAATCGACAAAAACATTTGAAGAACTGTTTATATGATTATGTGCATTAAGATAAAATCCAAGCATTAGGTCATGAAACCAACTTTTATGAGGGCAGGTTGGTAAATTTTGCCTTCGCTGTAATATTTTTTATTACATTAGATATATCTGGATATAACTGATTCTGTGTAATCACATGGTATCTCCCCTCCATCATCTTGACCCTGTACTTACAGGTGCTTACATTTTTCACCCAGTGCACATCAAAATGTAAGAGTGTTCAGACCAAAAAACAGTCAATATGACCTTCCCGTTCAAGGCCTGAGCTCTAAATTTTTTTGGCTGAGGTGACCCCCTTATGGTGGTACTACATGGAATACGCTTTGTTCTTGGGGTCATGACAAAAGACCCAAGTTTCATCACCTGCAATGATCTTTAAGAAGTTCTCACCTTATTTTTCAAACTGCGAACTTTCAGCTTTCATCAGACAGCATACATGATACTCACCTGGCATAAACATTGTGGAATCCAAGAACAATAATAAGGTATGCCATTCTCTCCTTAGAAATTCCTAATTTACCAGCAATTTCTTTTTGTTTGATGCAATGATTTATGCAGATCAGTTCTCAACACAATCTTGATGAAGCTGATCACTTGAAATGAGGCCTTCTGTTTTACGGTTTGTCACTCAAATCTGCTTGCCCCACTTCTCCATCTTGGAACTGCCTTACTCAGCATCTTACTATACTCATATCAACACACTGATCACCATATACCACTTGCATTCATTTGTGAATTTCAATTAAAATAACTTTTTCCACTGTTAAGAATTCAGTAACAAAAGGAACCCTCCTACACTGCTGGTGGGAATGTAAACTGGTATAACTACTGTGCAGAACAGTATGAAGGTTCCTCAAAAAACTAAGAATAGAGGGATTCCCTGGTGGTGTGGTGACTAGGCTTCAGTGCTCTCAACACCACGGCCTGGGTTCGATTCTCGGCCAGGGAACTACCAAAAAAAAAAAAAAAAAAAAAAAAAAAAAAAAAAAAAAAAAAAAAAAAAAAAAAAAAAAAAAAAAAGAAAAGAAAAAAGAAAAACACCTAAGAATAGAATTGCCATATGACCCAACAATCCCTTTTCTGGGTATCTAACCAAAAAACTTGAAAACCTCAGTCCGCAAAGATATGTGCACCCCAATGTTCACTGCAGCACTATTTATAGTGGCCAAGTCATGGAAACAACCAAAGTGTCCTCTGATAGATGATTGGATAAAGAAGTTGTGGTACATTTACACAATGGAATGCTACTCATCTATAAGAAAAGATAAAATAGGGCCATTTATGACAGCATGGATGGATCTTGAGAACATCATGCTAAGTGAAATAAGCCAGACCAAAAAAAAACAAGAACCACATGATTCCACTCACATGTGGAAAATAAAATTGAAAGCAACAAAGAAACAAAACTCATGGACACAGTCAATAATTTAGTAGTTACCTGAGGG
>PVJL010019105.1:0-14546 GCA_004026885.1 Lyroderma lyra | reverse complement strand
TATAATAGCCATTCTCACAGGTGTGAGGTGGTATCTCATTGTGCTTTTGATTTGCATTTCCCTGATAGCCAATGAGGATGAGCATTTTTTCATATGTCTGTTGGCCATTTGTATTTCCTCATGGGAGAAGTGTCTGTTTAGTTCTTCTGCCCACTTTTTAATTGGGTTGTTTGTTTTTTTGTTGTTAAGTCTTATTAGTGCTTTATATATTTAAGATAATAGACCCTCATCTGATGCGTTTTTTGCAAATATTTTCTCCCATTCAGTTGGCGGTCTCTTTGCCTTGTTGATGGTTTCTTTTGCTGTGCAGAAGCTTATTAGTTTAATATAATCCCATCCATTTATTTTTGCTTTTACTTCCCTTGCCTTTGAGGTAAGGTTCATGAAGTCTTCCTTGAGTCCTAGGTCTATAAGTTTAGTACCTATGTCTTTTTCTATACGGTTTATTGTTGCAGGTCTTATATGAAGGTCTTTAATCCATTTTGAGTTAATTTTTGTATATGGAGAGAGTTCATAGCTCAGGTTCATTTTTGCATATGTTTTTCCAGTTTTCCCAGCACCACCTACTAAAGAGGCTGTCTTTTCCCCATTGTATGTTTTTTGCTCCTTTATCGAAAATTATTTGTCCATACATTTGTGGGTTTATTTCTGGGTTTTCAATTCTATTCCATTGGTCTCTATTTCTGTTCTTCTGCCAGTACCAAGCTGTTTTGACTATTGATGCTTTGTAATTTAAATAGAGGTCAGGAAGTGTGAAGCCACCAGCCTTATTTTTTTTTATGTAGTATTGCTTTGGCGATTCGAGGTCTTTTATGTTTCCATATCAATCTAATAATTCTTTTATCTATTTCACGAAAGTATGATTGTGGGATTTTGATTCAGCCCATAGCAATCTACAGATTTAATGCAATACCCATCAAAATCCCACAATCATACTTTCGTGAAATTGATAAAAGAATTATTAGATGTATAAGTTTTTTTTTATTATTAGGGGTAGCAGTAGAACAAAAGGACCAATTGTGTTTAAGGTTAGATATTGTGTTTAAATTTAGGTCTTTCTGTTTATTCATGGTTCAATTGAGAGGTTGGTAAGAAGTAGTATATTACGGTAAGATGTGAGGCAGGGATTGGCTCTCAATTGGGGACAATGTTAGGGTAAGAGTAAGGGCTGTGGTTAGGGTTAGGTTTACAGATATATATTAAGGGTTATGTTTTAAGGTAAGTTTAAGGTGAGGTTTTGTGTTTGGTATGAGAGTTGGGTTAGATATGTGTTTCCATTTAGGAGCCAGATTACATTTAGGATTACGTTTTGAGTAAGCTTCAAGTTAGGTAAATGTTAGAATGAGTTTAGGTTCAGAACAGATTTTGTGATGATGGTTAGTGTTAGTGTAGGTTAAGAATAAATAGTGAGATTAGGTTGAAAATTTTAAATGAATTTTTTTTAATAAGGTTTAAGTTTGAGGTTATGTTTTTAATTAAGTATAAGGATAGTGTTAGGTTCATTTTACTGTCTAGGTTTAGGGGTAAGGCTGAGTTTATGAATAGTGGTATGGATAGGGTTCTTGTGATGTTTCCAGTTAAAGTTTGGGTTGAGGTTGTGATTAAATTTAAGGTTACTGTTAAGATTAGGCTGACCATTGTTTTATGTTTTACTTTGAAATTAGGATTAATTTTAGTGTTCTTTGTGGGTTATATGCTGGGGTTATTGTTGTTGCACGATGTAGTGAAGGGGTAGGATGAGCGTTAGAGTGAGGTGTGAAGTTCGATTTTGGGTTAAAATTACTTTTAAGTTTCAGGTGTATGTTCAGGTTTAGGACTCCCCTTAAGCTTTGGTTTAGGGTAAGTGTGAACTTTTCAGTTAGGATTGTGATTAGAGATAAGGTTAGTTGTGAGGTTATGTTTACGATCAGGTGCTGGTTAGGGTGAGGGTCAAGATGATGTTTACGCCCAGGGTTATGTTTAGGGTTACGCTTAGGGATTTTGGTTATGTTCATGGTTCATGTTCCAAGTAGATTTTGTTTTAGGTTTAGGGTTAGTGTTGGCTTTGACTCCAGGGTAAGGGTGTAAATTAGGATTGAGATCATCCTTAATGTTAGAGAATAGGTCAGATGTATGGTTAGATTTAAAGCTAGGGATGAGTTTAAGATTCCATTATGACTTCCTTTGAACCTTAGGGTAGGGTTTGGGTTTAGGGTTCACTTATGACTTAGTTTAGTGTTAGGTTCGTCATTGAGTTAGATATTGTGTTTGGGACAGTTTTTATACTTATTCCTTTTATTTTTAATTTTTGCCAGCACATTGGCATTTGAGATCATCAAAAGTGTTTTTCAACATTCCATTTTCCTAGAACAGCAATGGGGCCTGAACTCACATAGTCTATTCAACTGCTCATCATAGATCTCACTACTCAGTCTTCTCTCAGCTTTTCAAGAATAACTTCTCAACTCTCAAATCTCTTTACAGTTATCAGATCAGTATTGAGAGGATGACTTCCCATCAAGATACCAAACACAAATGCCAGCACTTTCTTCCTTCCTCCCTGACCACAAAGGACAATCACCTATGAAATACATAATAATGCGCATGAATCACTTTTTCCCATTATCTCATTCTGTATTTTAGTTGTGTAAGAGTATTTCTGAAATACTTACTATAATTCTGAGTAGAATACAAATCATAAATAAAAAAAAAATACCAGCGGCTTCTATTTTAAATATTTTAGAAGGCATGCACACACAATCAATCTATTATTTTGAACAGTCAATTGTAAATCATAATCAAAGTGGATTGCTTGCTTGCTGTTCCCACCCCATGGCGCCTCACTTCTTCACTTAGGAAAAAATTTCAATGGTGTGAGTACAGTTAAAGGAGGGGATGCCCCTGCTAAATATATGCTCACATATCTCACAGAACATACAGAGAGAAAGTAAGTTGAGTTCATGTTATACAAACCTAAAATTCCTCTGCAAGAGAACTGCTCCCTGTTCATCATGTATTATGGTCCCAGCCACTCAACCACTAAGTATAGGGTAAAACAGACAAAAGTTCGTACGTAATTGACCAGAACAAACCACCCTTTTGCTCTGATTTACCTGGGATCACGCAATGCCTTGAAATAGGTATGAAGTGATGCATCAAAATTATCCATTTGAAATCCTCAGTACCCCGGTGAGAGCAGAGGCTTGGAGAAATGGTTTGGCGCCAACAGGAGCGCCCTTGAGCCTCCGGATCCCAGGCTGATGCCGGCAGACTTCCCTTGCAGGGCTCACCCACCCTCCGCGATGGAAAGAGGTAGGCGCCAGGGACCTATAATCAGAACATTGGCTGACCGCGACGGCACAGTTGAAGGGCCAGCCAATCGGAGCCCCGAGACTGTATCAAGGGCTATGATGTATTGCAGCCCCAGAGCCAATCAGGAGACAATAGAACTGTCAGGATTGTGAGTTCCATAATGCGATGCAGTGGCGAGATGTGAACCTGGGAGAGGTATAGAGGTAAGTTTAGGACTTGTTTTAAGGATGTGGTTCTGCGCAGCTTCAGCTTTGGTATTTGCCTTAGAGTTAGCTTTGAGGTTAGAGGTTTGGTTAAAATTGTGGTTAGTGTTCAGGGTATGTAAAGTTGGGGGTGAGAGGTATGTGTACTATTGTTGTTATGATTAGTGTAAGGATCCATGTTTGAGTTAGGCTATGTGTTAGGTTTTAGGGTAGGTTCAGGGCTAGAGTTTGGATTGGGTTAGAAGAAGCTTTGAGGTCATGGTATTAAGAAAATTGAAATGAGAACTCTGGGTAGAAGGGCTATTGATAGAGTGAGGTAAAGTTTGAGGATAGAGTTAGGTTTTTCTTTAGGCATATCCTTGGTTTTAGGGTATGGGTGAGTTAATGATTAGAGGTAGTTATATACTTAGGCTTCGAGTTACCTTTGAGGTAGGAGTTAGGTTTTAAGATAAGGTAGGAGAATTGCCAGTTTATTGATGCGGTGCAGATTTCCGTTTATGATTCGGTTTTTAGTATTAAGGTGAGATTTAGCTTGGAGGACAGGGTTGGTTTTCCCTTCGAGTTGGGTTTGGGTTTCCAGTAAATGTGAGTATGGGTTCCTTTCAAAGATAGTGTTATAGGAAGGCTCTGGTTTTCCAGTAGCGCTCGGTTTAGCGTTAGATTTCAGTTTAGGATTATTTCTTGAGTATATTATGAGATTTCGATTTAGGGTTCAGTTTAGAGTAAAACTGAGGGTTCTGTTTTAAATTAGGTTTGGATTTGGTGTTCGATTAAGTTTGGGGTTTCTTTGTAATTTAGGCCAGTTTATAGTTTGGGTTTTTTATTTATGTATTAAATTAATGACAGTGACATTGATTAGTAACATTACATTTCCAGTGTGCATTTCTACAATACATAATTCATATTCATATATTGCATTGTGCGTTCAGCACCCAGAGTCACTTCTTCCTTCCCCCTATATTTGACCCAACCCTTTCCTCTTCTACCACCTCTCTTTTTCTTTACTTTCTTGCAACCACTAATGTGTTGTCTGTATTTATGTGTTTTTGGATTTTTCTTTGTTTCTTTCATTTTTACAGCCCAAGTATGAGTGAAGTTCCATGGTTCCAAGCTACTTGTATTTCATTGATTTCCCTTAGCATGGTAATCTCCAGACCCATCCGTGTTGTCACAATCAGCAGGGATTCATCTTTATTTCTGGGCGAATAGTGTTTCACTGGGTGTTTGTACCACATCTCCTGCATCCAATCAATTGTTGAAGAACATGTTTTTTTTTTTATATGTCTTGACCACCATAACTTGTACTGCAAGGAACACATGGGTACGTATATCTCTATGAGTTGATATTTTCAGATTTGGAGGGTGGATACCCAGACAAGGGATTGCTTGGTTGTATGGTATATTTATTCCTAACATTCTGGGGAACCTCTGTACTGTTTTCCATCGTTGCTGCCAATTGACATGCCCACCTGCAGCATATGAGAGTTCTTTATTCCCACAGCCTCTCCAACACTCGTTATTACTTGTCTTGTGGATCATAGCCTTTCTATTAATAACAGGTGTGAAGTGGTAGTTCATGGCATTTCTCTAATAGCCATTGTACTTAAATATTTTGCATGTATCTCTCGGGTGTTTGATTAATCTGTCTTCTTCGGGAAAGTGTCTGTCTAAGTCCAGTGTCCATGTGTTCATGGGATTGATTCTTTGTCTCTTGTTGAGTTCAAGGAGTTCTTTATATAATTTAGCTTTTAACCCCCTTTCAGTCATTGCTTTCAAATGTCTGCCAGCATTTTCTTCCTTCCTCCCCTACCACAAAGGGCAATCACCTATGAAATGCATAATAATGCCCATGAATCTCTTTTTCCGATTATCTCCAGGTTCCACTCTGTATTTTAGTTGTGTAAGAATATTTCTGAAATACTTACTATAATTCTGAGTAGAATACAAATCATAAAGAAAAAAAAACTTCCAGAGGCTTCTATTTTAAATAATCTAGTAGGCATACACGCACAATCACTCTAGTATTTTGAACAGTCAATTGTAAATCATAATCAAAGTTCATTGTGTGCTTGCTGTCCCCACCCCTGTGCCTCACTTCTTCACTTAGGAAAACAGTTCAGTGGTATGAGTACAGTTAAAGGAGGGGATGCCCCTGCTAAATATACGCTCATCTATCTCACAGAACATACAGAGAGACAGTAAGTTGAGTTCATGTTATACACACCTAAAATTCCTCCACAAGAGAACGGCTGCCTGTTCAACATGTATTATGATCCCAGCCTCACAACCACTAAGTATAGGGTAAAACAGAGAAAGGCACGTACGTAATTTACCAAACAAACCACCCTTTTACTCTGCTTTATCTGGGATCAAGCAATGCCTGGAAATAGTTATGAAGTGATGCGTCAAAATTATCCATTTGAAACCCTCAGTACCCTGGTGAGAGCAGAGGCTTGGAGATGCGGTTTGGTGCAAACAGGAGCGCCCTTGGGCCACCGGATCCCAGCCTGATGCAGGCAGAAAACCCTTGCAGGGCGCACCAACCCTCCGCGATGGAAAGTGTAAGAGCCAGGGACCTATAACCAGAACATTGACTGACGGCGAGGGCACAGTGGCAGGGCCAGCCAATCGGGGCCCCGAGGCTGTATCAAGGTCTATGATGTCTTGCGGCCCCAGAGTCAAACAGGAGACAATAGAACTGTCATGATTGTGAGTTCCATAATACCATGCAGTGGGGAGCTCTGACCCTGGGAGAGGTTTAGAGGTAATTTTAGGACTTGTATTAAGGAGGAGATTCTGCGCAGCTTCAGCTTTGGTGTTAGCCTTAGAGTTATCTTTGAGTTTAGACGTTGGTTAAAATTGTGGTTATTGTTCAGGGTATGTAAATTTCAGGGTGAGAGGTATGTGTAATATTGTGGTTATGATTAGTGTAAGGATCCATCTTTGAGTTAGGCTATGTGTTAGCTTTCAGGTTAGGTTCAGGGCAAGAGTTTGGATTGGGTTAGAAGAAGCTTTGAGTTTATGGTTTTAAGAACATTGAAATGAGAACTCTGGGTAGAAGGGCGATTGATAGAGTGAGGTAAAATTTGAGGATAGAGTTAGGTTTTTCATTAGGCATATGCTTGGTTTAAGGTTTGGGTGAGATAATGATTAGGGATAGTTATATACTTAGGCATCGAGTTACCTTTGAGTTTGGAGTTAGGTTGAAGGTTAGGGTAGGAGAAGGGCCGGTTTAATGATGCGGTGCAGATTTCAGTTTATGGTTCGGTTTTTAGGATTAGGGTGAGATTTAGCTTGGAGTTCAGGGTTGGTTTTCCATTAGAGTTGGGTTTGGGTTTCCAGTGAAAGCGAGTATGGGTTCCTTTCAGGGATAGTGTTATAGGAAGGCTCAGGTTTTCCACTAGGGCTCGGTTTAGTTATAGATTTCAGTTTAGGATTATTACTTGAGTATATTATGAGATTTAGAGTTAGGGTTCAGTTTATAGTAAAGCTGAGGGTTCTGTTTTAAATTAGGTTTGGATTTGGTGTTGGATTAGGGTTTGGGTAAAGCTGAGGGTTCTGTTTTAAATTAGGTTTGGATTTGGTGTTCGATTAGGTTTGGGGTTTCTTTGTAATTTACGCCAGGTTTATGGTTTGGGTTTTTTATTTATCTATTAAATTAATGACAGTGACATTGATTAGTAACATTACATTTCAAGTGTGCATTTCTACAATACATAATTCATATTTATATATTGCATTGTGCGTTCAGCACCCAGAGTCATTTCTTACTTCCCCCTATATTTGACCAACCCCTTTCCTCTTCTACCAACTCTCTTTTTCCTTACCTTCTTGTAACCACTAATGTGTTGTCTGTATGTATGAGTTTTTGGATTTTTCTTTGTTGCTTTCATTTTTACATCCCAAGAATGAGTGAATTTCCATGGTTACGAGCTATTTCTATTTGATTGATTTCTCTTAGCATGGTAATCTCCAGACCCATCCATGTTGTCACAATCTGCAGTGTTTCATCATTATTTCGGGGCGAGTAGTGTTTCACTGGGTGTTTGAACCACATCTCCTGCATCCAATCAATTGTTGAAGAACATGTTGGTTGTTGATATGTCTTGACCACCATAACTTGTACTGAAAGGAACACAGGGGTACGTATATCTTTATGAGTACTTGATTTAAGATTTGGAATGTGGATACCCACAGAAGGGATTGCTTGTTCGTATGGTATATTTATTCTTAACATTCTGGGGAACCTCTGTACTGTTTTCCATTGTTGCTGCCAATTGACATGCCCACCTGCAGCATATGAGAGTTCTTTATTCCCACAGCCTCTCCAACACTTGTTATTAGTTGTCTTGTGGATCATAGCCTTTCTATTATTAACAGGTATGAAGTGGTAGTTCATGGAATTTCTCTAATAGCCAGTGTACTTTAACATTTTGTGTGTATCTCTTGGGTGTTTGATTAATCTGTCTTCTTGGGGAAAGTGTCTGTTCAAGTCCTGTGCCCATGTGTTAATGGGATTGTTTGTTTGTCTGTTGTTGAGTTCTAGGAGTTCTTTATATAGTTTAGGTTTTAACCCCCTTTCAGTCATTGCTTGCAAATGTCTTCTCCCACTCTGTCAGTAGCCTTTTCATTTCTTGATGGTTTCTTTGGCTATGCAGAAGCTTTTACGTTGGGTCCAGTCCCATTCATTTCTTTTGACTTTTACTTCCCTTGCCTTTGAGGTAACATTCATCAAAGTCTTTCTAAAGCAAGGTCTACAGGTTTGGGACATACACTTTCTTCTATGCAATTTATCATTATTGGTCGCATGTTTAGGTCTTTGGTCCCGAATTAGTTAATTTTGGTATATGTTGAAATCTGTCAGTCTAGTTTCATTCATTTGCATGTGATATTCTCTATGCCCTAGCACCATTTATTGAAAATGGATTCTTTGCTTCATGCTATATTTTTGGCTTTCCATAAAAAACAATCTTCACATATATATGTGGGATTACTTCTGGGTTTTCAGTTCTTCTTCATTGGTGTGTGTGTGCCTATATATCTGCCAATACCCTGCTGCTTATATTATTGTCATTGTGTGTTTTAGATTGAAGTCAAGGACTCTGAAACCTTCACCATTATTGTTTTCTTCCTTCGGATGCCTGTGGTTATTTCGGACTCTTTAGATTCCATACAAATCTCTTGATGTTTTTCTTGAAATATTTCAAAAAACTGTCATTGGAATTTTGATGGGGATGGCATTAAATCTGTTCATTGATTTGTGTAACATGACCATTTCAATGAGGTACATTCGTCCCATTTATGAATATAAAATGTCTGCATTTCTTTGTGCCTTCTTTAATTTTTTTTCAGCATTTATTTATTTATTTATTTATATATTTAATTCTATTCACTTTTATTGATAGACTTATTGGTGTGATATCTGTCAGGAAGGATTTCGTAGGTTTCAGGTATACAATTCTACTGTGCATTGTCAAGTTGATGTATAATCAGTTCACCACCTAATGCGACGTCTCCTTACATCACCTTATATTTAGCTTCGCCCCCTCCTCTCCCAGCCCCTCCTTTTTCTCCCATCCCTAACCCAATCGTCCCCAAATAATCATTAAATCATTGAGTGTGTCCATGGGTTATTTGTTTATTCATTTTGTTTTCTCTTTGCTTTCAGTTTTATATTCCACATATGAGTGATGTCATACAGTTCTTTGATATTTCTCTGTGGCTTGTTTCCCTAAGCATGATGATCTCCAGGTCCATCGGTGTTGTTGCAAATGACAATATTTCATCGTTTCTTATAGCTGAGTAATATTCCATCAAAAATTAACTCAAAATAGATTAAAGACCTTCATAAAAGACCTGTAACTATTCACTTTATAGAAGAAGACATTGGTACTAAACTTATAGACCTAGGACTCAAGGAAGACTTCATGAACAGGTACTCAAAGGCAAGGGAAGAACAAGCAAAAATAAATGAATGGGACTATATCAAACTCAAAAGCTTCTGCAAAGCAAAAGAAAACTTCAATTTCTGTTAACTGGTCCTTCCGTGTTGTTGCAAATGACAATATTTCATCTTTTCTTACAGCTGAGTAATATTCCATCAAAAATTAACTCAAAATACATTAAAGACATTCATATAAGACCTGTAGCTATACACTGTATAGAAGAAGACATTGGTACTAAACTTATAGACCTAGGACTCAAGGAAGTCTTCATGACCCGTTCCTCAAAGGCAAGGGAAGTATAAGCAAAAATAAATGAATGGGACTATATCAAGCTCAAAAGCTTTTGCAAAGCAAAAGAAAACTTCAATTTCTTTTAACATCTTGTGTTTGTCAGAGTATTCGTCCCTCAGGCCCTGTGTTAAGTTTCTTCTGAGCGTTTAGGTTAGGGTTAACATACAAATTAGGGTATGTGTTGGACTGATCTTTAGGGTTATTGCTCTTTTTATGTGTGTGGTAATAGTTAGAGTCAGAGTTATAACTCAGATTAGGGTGAGCGTTCAGTTGGTCATTAGAATTAGCCTTAAGATTAGGATTGTATTGACTTTTGAAGTTCGGGTTTCACTCTCAATTACTGTTATGATTAGGCTTAGTGTTATTTCTAGAATTTGGTTTAAGGGAAAGCACGGGTTATGTTATGGGTAGGTTTAGGTATGTGTTTAATTTCTGATGAGGTTAGAAACCATGTTACATTCAGGTAACTAGCTATGGTTAGCATAATATTTAGGGTTAGGTTATGGTTAGAGTTCGGTTTTAGGTTATTTTTTTAGTTTTTAATTAGGTGTGGTGTAGGTTTAAGACCAAGATAGAAGCTGTAGGGAAGCCTAGCTTTAGCTTTCGGTAGATGATATGCTTTAGATTTTGAGTTAGGCTAAGGGTTAAAAATAAGGTTAGGTTTGATTTTCTTATTAGGGTTAGCAGTAGAACAAAAAGTCCAATTGTGTTTAAGTTTAGATATTGTGTTTACATTTAGGTCTTTTTGTTTTATTCATGGTTCAATTGAGAGTTAGGTAAGAAATAGTGTTTTACAGTAAGATTTGAGGCAGGGATTGGCTCTGAATTGGGTATAAAATTAGGGTTAGATTAAGGGCTCTGGTTAGGGTTAGGTTTACAGTTATATATTAAGGGTAATGTTTTAAGTTAAGTTTAAGGTGAGGTTTTGAGTTTGGTATGAGATTGGTGTTGGAATTGTGTTTCCATTCAGGGGCCAGAATACACTTAGGATTACGTTTAGAGTAAGATTCAAGTTAGGTAAATGTTAGAATGAGGTTAGGTTAAGAACTGATTTTGTGATGATGGTTAGTGTTAGTGTAGGATAAGAATAAATTGTGAGATTAAGATGAAAATTTAAAATGAATATTTTTTTACTAAAGTTTAGGTTTGAGGTTATGTATTTATTTAAGTATAAGGACAGTGTTAGGTTCATTTTACAGTCTAGGTTTAGGTGTAAGGCTGAGTTTATGAGTAGTGTTATGGATAGGTTTCTAATTATGTTTCCATGTAATGTTTGGGTTGTGGTTGTGATTAAATTTAAGATTACTGTTAAGATTAGGCTAACCATTGTTTTATGGTTTACTTTGAAATTGGGATTAGGTTTAGTGTTCTTTGTAGATTATATGCTGGGGTTATGGTTGGTGCACGATGTTGTGAAGGGGTAGGATGAGTGTTAGAGTGAGGTGTGAAGTTCAATTTTGTGTTAAAATTACTTTTAAGTTTCAGGTGTATGTTTAGGTTTAGGAATCGCATTAAGCTTAGGTTTAGGGTAAGTGTGAACCTTTCAGTTAGGATTGTGATTAGAGATAAGGTTAGTTGTGAGGTTAAATTTACGATCAGGTGCTGGTTAGGGTGAGGGCCAAGATGATGTTGACGCCCAGGTTTAGGTTTAGTGTTACGCTTAGGGATTTTGGTTATGTTCATGGTGCATGTTCCAAGTAGATTTTGTTTTATGTTTAGGGTTAGGTTTTGCTTTGACTCCAGGGTAAGGCTGTAAATTAGGATTGAGTTCATGGTTAATGTTAGAGAATAGGCCAGGTATAGGGTTAGACTTAAAGCTAGGGATGAGATTAAGATTCCATTATGTGTTCCTTTGAAACGTAGGGTAAGATTTGGGTTTAGGGTTCCTTATGACTAAGTTTAGTGTTAGGTTCGTCATTGAGTTAGGTATTGTGATTGGGATAGGTTTAATACTTATTCCCTTTTTATATAATTTTTGCCACCACATTGGCATTTGAGGTCATCAAAAGTGGTTTTCAACTTTCCCTTTACCTAGAAACAGCAATGGGGCCTGAACTCACATAGTCTATTCAAGTGCTCATCATAGATCTCACTACTCAGTCTTCTCTCAGGTTTTCAAGAATAACTTCTCAACTCTCAAATGTCTTTACAGTTATCAAGATACCAAACACAAATGCCAGCACTTTCTTCCTTCCTCCCAAACCACAAAGGACAATCACCTATGAAATGCATAATAATGCACATGAATATATTTTTCCCATTATATCAAGGTTCCAATCTGTATTTTAGTTGTGTAAGAGTATTTCTGAATTACTTACTATAATTCTGAGTAGAATACAAATCATAAATAAAAAAAAATACCAGAGGCTTCTATTTTAAATATTCTAGAAGGCATGCACGCACAATCACTCTAGTATTTTGAACAGTCAATTGTAAATCATTATCAAAGTGCATTGTGTGCTTGTTGTCCCCACATCCTGCCGCCTCCCTTCTTCACTTAGGAAAACAGTTCATTTGTGTGAGTACAGTTTAAGGAGGGAATGCCCCTGCTAAATATACGCTCACCAATCTCACAAAACATACAGAGAGACAGTAAGTTGAGTTCATGTTATACACACCTGAAATTCCTCCTCAGAGATTGGCGGCCTTTTCATCATCTATTATAGTCCCAGCCACACACCACTTAGTATAGGGTAAAACAGACAAAAGTACGTAGGTAACTGACCAGAACAAACCACCTTTTTACTCTGAGTTATCTGGGATCAAGCAATGCCTTGAAAGAGGTATGAAGTGGTGCATCAAAATTATCCATTTGAAAACCTCAGAACCCTGGTGAGAGAAGAGGCTTGGAGAGTCGGTTTGACGCCAACATGAGCGCCCTTGAGCCACTGGATCCCAGGCTGATGCAGGCAACCAGCCCTTGCATGGCAAACCCACCCTCCACGATGGGAAGAGGAAAGCGCCAGGAACCTATTCTCAGAACTTTGGCTGACCAAGAGGGCACAGTTGCAGGGCCAGCCAATCGGGACCCCGAGGCTGTATCAAGGGCTAGGATGTCTTGGGTCCTCAGACCCAGTCAGGAGACAATAGAACTGTCATGATTGTGAGTTACATATTGCGATGCACTGCGGAGCTGTGACCCTGGGAGAGGTTTAGAGGTAAGTTTACAACTTGTGTTAAGTATGAGATTTGCGCAGCCTCAGCTTTGGTGTTAGCCTTAGAGTTAGATTTGAGGTCAGAGGTTTTGTTAAAACTGTGTTTAGTGTTCTGGGTATGTAAAGTTGGGGGTGAGAGGTATGTGTACTCTGGTGGTTATGATTAGTTTTTTGATCCATCTTTGAGTTATGCTATGTGTTAGGTTTCAGGATAGTTTCAGGGCAAGAGTTTGGATTAGGTTAGAAGAACCTTTGAGGTTATGGTATTAAGAATATTGAAATGAGAACTCTGGGTAGAAGGGCTATTGAAAGAGTGAGGTAAAGTTTGAGGATAGAGTTAGGTTTTTCGTTAGGCATATGCTTGGGTTAGCGTTTGGGTGAGTTAATGATTAGGGGTAATTATATACTGAGGCTTCCTGTTAGCTTTGAGGTTAGAGTTAGGTTTTAAGATGGGGTAGGAGAAGGGCCGGTTTAATGATGTGGTGTAGATTTCAGTTTATGTTTCGGTTTTCAGGATGAGGGTGAGATTTAGCTTGGAGGTCAGGGTTGGTTTTCCATTCGAGTTGGGGTTGGGTTTCCTGTAAAAGCGAGTGTGGGTTCCTTTCAGGGATAGTGTTATAGGAAGGCTCAAATTTTCCACTCGGGCACAGTATAGCGTTAGATTTCGGTTTAGGATTATTTCTTGAGTATATTATGAGATTTAGAGTTAGGGTTAAGTTTATAGTAAAGCTGAGGTTTCTCTTTTAATTTAGGTTTGGATTTAGTGTTGAATTAGGTTTGGGGTTTCTTTGTATTTTAGGCCAGGTTTATGGTTTGGATTTATTATTTATGTATTAAATTAATGACAGTGACATTGATTAGTAACATTACATTTCCAGTGTGCATTTCTATAATACATAATTCATATTCATATATTGTATTGTGCGTTCAGCACCCAGAGTCACTTCTTCCTTCCCCCTATATTTGACCCACCCCTTTCCTCTTTTACCACCAGTCTTTTTCCTTACTTTCTTGCAACCACAAATGTGTTGTCTGTATTTATGAGTGTTTGGATTTTTCTTTGTTCCTTTCCTTTCCGAGCTATTTCTATTTGATTTGTTTCCCTTAGCACGGTAATCTCCAGACCCATCCATGTTGTCACAATCGGTAGAGTTTCATCATTATTTCGGGGCGAGTAGTGTTTCACTGTGTGTTTGAACCACATCTCCTGCATCCAATCAATTGTTGAAGAACATGTTGGTTGTTGATATGTCTTGAACACCATAACTTGTACTACAAGGAACTCAGTGGTACGTTTATCTCTATAATTACATGTTTTCAGATTTGGGGGTGGATACCCAGAGAAGGGATTGCTTTTTTGTATGGTATATTTATTCTTAACATTCTGGGGATCCTCTGCACTGTTTTCCATCGTTGCTGCCAATTGACATGCCCACCTGCAGCATATGAGAGTTCTTTATTACCACAGCCTCTCCAACACTCGTTATTACTTGTCTTGTGGATCATAGCCTTTCTATTCATAACAGGTATGAAGTGGTAGTTCATGGCATTTCTCTAATAGCCAGTGTACTTAAACATTTTGTATGTATCTCTTGGGTGTTTGACTAATCTGTCTTCTTGGGGAAAGTGTCTGTCCAAGTCCTGTGCCCATGTGTTCATGG
>PVJL010019104.1:0-14546 GCA_004026885.1 Lyroderma lyra | reverse complement strand
CAACAAAAAAACAAACAACCCAATTAAAAAGTGGGCAGAAGAACTAAACAGACACTTCTCCCATGAGGAAATACAAATGGCCAACAGACATATGAAAAAATGCTCATCCTCATTAGCTATCAGGGAAATGCAAATCAAAACCACAATGAGATATCACCTCACACCTGTGAGAATGGCTATTATCAACAAGACAAGGAATCACAAGTGCTGGAGAGGATGTGGAGAAAAAGGAATTCTGGTACACTGCTGGTGGGAGTGCAAACTGGTACAACCACTGTGGAAGGCAGTGTGGAGGTTCCTCAGAAAATTGGGAATGGAGTTACCATTTGACCCAGCAATCCCCCTTCTGGGGATCTACCCAAAGAACTTGAAAACCTTTGTCCGCAAAGACTTATGTACCCCAATGTTCATTGCAGTGATGTTCACAGTGGCCAAAACATGGAAACAACCAAAGTGCCCTGTGACAGATGACTGGATAAAGAAACTGTGGTACATATACACAATGGAATATTACTCAGCTCTAAGAAAAGATGAATTATTGCCATTTGCGACAAAATGGATGGACCTGAAGATCATCATGCTAAGTGAAATAAGCCAGACAGAAAAAACAAAGAACTGCATGATTTCACTCATATGCGGAATATAAAACTGAAAGCAAAGAAAAAAAGAAATGAACAAACAAATAACCCATGGACACAATCAATAGTTTAATGTATATTTGAGGATAAGTGGGTTAGGGAGGGGAGAAAGGGTAGGGGATGGGAGAGGAAGGGGGGAAGCTAAATATAAGGTGATGGAAAGAGAAGTCACATTAGGTGGTGAACTTATTATACATCAAGTTGACAATGCACTGTAGAATTGTATGCCTGAAACCTATGTAATCCTTGCTAACAGATGTCACCCCAATAAGTCTAACAATAAAAATGAATTAAAAAAATAATACACTTCCCTGTCTTGTGTTCTGAAAGTGTTTGGTACACCAGAGACCGGCGGAAAGGGGTTAGACCTAGAGGCTCTAGGATATTATGAGAAACATCAGGAGTGGCTCTTCCTTAACTTTTCTTTCTCTACTGTATGACTGTGTGTCATTAACTCATGAGGCCCCTCACCTGAGTATGAACAATCATACCACCTACTTTTAAATGAAGACTCTGAGACTCCAACTAGGCTGGTCTGGCCCCTTGTTCCAGGGCCAGTGTTTCAGTGCTCTGCATCATTTCTGCATGACCCAAGCCTCTCAGCCTCCAAGATGCATTGTGCTCTGGGAAACCTGTAGGGAGTAGAAAGCATTTGCCAGGGACTTGGAAAACACTGGGTCCTGATGAAGAACAAGTGAAAACAGGTTCTTCTGCAAGCTGTGAGAATCTTGCTGTCACTGCGTCTATGCACACTATATTACTGAGAAGGAAGCTGAGGCCTTCTCTCCTGAAGCCCATTGACACTGACTGTGTCTGCTCCTAGTTAGAGCTTCACAGAATGGAGACACATAAACCAAACTTTATTCTCTTCAGGTGCCCAAGAATGATGCTGATTAAACATCCATAAGTCTGCATGATCCCAGGTTTTCTACTATCAATCACTGGGATGCTTCTGTTGTCATCTTTCATGTTTTACTGCCATTCACATAGGTAACTCTGATTGTTCACAGTATACCATAGCTGCTCTGAGTACTGGCTTTGTGTAGTCTCAGTTGTTCAACTTCTGTTACTGGGGTTGCTCTGTGTCATCTTATGTGTTTCACTCAAATGGTTCTGCACCATCACATGTGTTTTGCTGCCTCTCACTGCAGTGGCTCCACATGGTCCCAGGTTTCACACTATTATTTAATTGAGTGGCTACCAGTTTTTTCATGTTTTCTACTGCTTCTCACTTTGGTGACTTGGTTTCATCCCAAGTGTCCTATTGCTGCTCATCGTGGTAGCTCCTCCTTTTTCTAGGTATCACACTGCTGTTTATTGGTAGCTCTGAATTACTGGAGGTGTTTTACTGCCTCTGTGATGGCTTTGTGAGGTACCACATGTCTCAAGGCCACTCTCTTGGGTGGCTTTGCATGATCCCATGTACCTCACTGCTGTTTATTTGGGTGGTTCTGAGTCATCCTAGGTGTTCAAATGCACCTCACCAGAGTGGCATTGTTTCATCCCAAGTGTTCCACTGCCACTCATGAAATGTCTTTTTGTCATTTCAGGTGTTTCATTGATGCTTATTGAAGTGGATTTGTGTCATGTAATGTGTCCATCTGATGCTTACTTGGGTCGCTATAGATTCACAGGTGTCCCACTGTCAATTATTAGAATGGCTTTGTTTTGTCTCAAGTGTTCAACTGTTGTTCCCTCGGGTGGCTCCATATCATCTCAAGTGTCCTACTGCTGCTTTATTGGGTGACTCCTGCTCACATTATGTGTCCCACTTCCATTCACTAAGGTTGCTTTTTGTCATTCCAGTTGTTTTGCAGCCACTTCCTGGTGTGGCTCTATGTTGTCCCAGGTGTTTCACTGTTACTCGGTGAGGTTACTCATTTCAGGCATCACACTGCCTCTTACTTAAGTGGATCTGTGTGGCTTCCAGTGTCCCACTGACACTCGCTGTGGTGGCTCTGATATGGGCCAAGCAAAGAAGCACCCCCAGACTCCATTAACCCTAATTCTTCAGCTCTCAGTTTCTTCTTTTTCCTAGTCCTTGGTAATTCACATCTGTCAAATCCAGCTCAACTGAGGCTAGGCGTGAGTGAAGGATGCTGCAGAACTTTAAAAAAAAAAACACACACACAAGATAGAGAGAAAAGATGGGAACAGGGGACTCAGAACCTCAAGGACTAAGAGCCCCGACTGTGGGTTCCTCATCATATTTATTACTTGCTTAAGGAAACAAGGATAAAAAACTTACTTTCACCATCATTGCCACGTCCTTGAATGTCTGGAAATAGAGTGAGAAAGCTTCGTATCACTTCCATAAACAGAAGGTGTTGCCAAGAGTGTTTCATCTTGGTGGGACCCAGTGTTCTGGAATCCACACCATCATTTACTTCAGGAAAACAGCCCAGTTTCAGACCATCTCTTCACATTTCTCTCCACACATGTCCATCATGTAACCACCCAGTGACAAATGCTTTGGGGCCTACTTCTTGAGCCAATGCCATAGGAAGGCTGCATGCCTGGAACCTGTGGGCAATGGACAAGCCCAGTCATTCTGCAAGAGCCCTCCAGGTCCCAGAGCTGAAGGGCCTGGTTTCCAACTCCCAGGGAATGCAGGCTCAAGGGATATCCCCCAATCAAGATAAAAATATGTATTTTCATGTAAAAACTTCTTAAGTGTTGGTCACTGACTTAGAGCCTATCTGAGAACCCTTGCCACACCCTGCAGTCCATTAGCCACAGACTGAAGATGGGGAGCAGCCAGAGACTGGCAGCTCCTACCCCCAACACCTGGGAGTGGCAGATCATAGGCACCAACTGACACCCCTACACTACTCTGTGGAACTTGGTGTGGACCAAAACCAAAACACCTCTCAATCTAGCCCCCTAGGCTCTAACTCCTGTGAATGCTGGGTCCAGATGAAACTTTCAACCCTTCCCAGAATGAGTGCCCTGTTTTACCAAAATCATTCAATATCCAGGTCTGCAGCAGTGGGTCTACAGTGTGACTGGCCAATGCTCCCCCAGTTCACCACAGGAAGATCCCAAAAATGACCAGCACAGTGATTCCAATAAGACCTTCAACTTGACAGCACAAAGTCTCCAGGAAGACACCCAATTTGACCAGCAAAAAGACATCTGACAGACCCCAAAATGACAAACAAATAGCCACAAGGTGACTTTCAACCTTACCAGCACAGAGACCCCATGCAGACCCTCAACATTATTGGGCACAGAGGCTCCCAGAAGACCCCTGACATGACCAGCACAGAGAACACAGTTATATTCCAAACCTGACTGAGACAGGAACCCCAAGCACTCCTCCATCCTGACCAGCACAGAGACCACTGGCAAACCCCCCAACATGACTTGTTGCAGAGACAGGCAGACACCCCAAACCCAGCACAGAGACCCAGGAAACCCTGAACCTGAAAAGCACAGACTCCCCCAGACAAACACCAATTCTGAGCAACACAGAAACCCCTAGCAGATCTCAAACCTGACCAGCACAGAGACCCCCAGTCGACCTCTAACCTGACCATCAAGAAATCACCAGCAGAACCCCAAACTGACCAGAAGATGTCCCAGAATTCCTCCAACTGCAGAAGCAGGAAGATTAAACCAGGCTTCCAAGCTGACCAGCACAGAGACCTCAGGCAGACCCTTTCCTTACTGGGTACACAGACACCCAGAAGACCCCTGATATGACCAGCACATAAACCCCTGACAGACACATAACCAGACCAGCACAGATACACAAGGCAGACTCTCAACATGACCAGCCATAGAGAATACAGGCAGACACCCAACCCGACATGCACTGGGACCCAAGGTAGACCCCCAACATGACAAGCAGAGATCCTAGGAAGACTTCAAAACTGACCAGCACAGAAATCCCAAGCAATCTCCAATCTCACCCGCAAAGAGAATCCAGATAAACACATAACCCAACTCTGAGCTGACCCCCAAACTGACCAGTACAGAAACCTCAGGCAGACTTAAAAACTAAAAAGCACAGAGACCCCAGGAACTCCTCCAACCTCATGACCATAGAGAACCCTGGAAGACCCTCAATCTTACCAGCACAAAGACCCCCAGCAGAACCCCAACCTGATCAGAAGAGAGAATCCCAGCATGACCCTAATCTAATCAGTGCAGAAACCCCTAGAACACCTTAATCTGACCAGCACAGAGACCCCAAGCAGAACCCCAACCTGCCCAGCGCAGACATTCTCAAATTACTCCAACCTGACCAGAACAGAGACTTTCCACTGACCACAAACTTGACCAACACAGAGACCTCCGGTAGAAACTCAATATGACAAGTACAGGGACCCCTGCAGACCCAGAAACTGACCAGGAAAGAGACCCTCAGCAGACATCCAACCTGACAAGCACAGTACCCAGCAGTTCATTAACCTGACCAGCACAGAGACTTTAGAAGATTCCCAAACAGGCCAGCACTGATACCCTGAGCAGACTCCCAACCTGACCAGGCACAGAGATCTCCAAAACACCCACATCCTAATCAACACAAAGAACCATGACAGAACCCCCAAATGACCAGGATGGAGACTCCTGGCAGGCTCCCAACCTGACCATTCCAGAGAGCTCTAGCAGACTCACAGTCTGACCAGAAGAGAACCCCAGTGAAGATCTACAATGTGAACAAAATAGAGAACCCAGGCCCACCCAAGACCAACAGAGAGACCCCAATAGACCCCAAACCTGAACAGGACAGACCCCAACCTGACTCACTCAGAGAACCCTGGCTGATCCCCACCTGACTGGAAATACAGACCTCTAGCCTTCCTGTAACCTGACCAGCACAGAAATCAATGCAGACACTAAAGGTGATGATCACAGAGACTCAAGCAGACCTGGAACATGAAAAAAAGAGACCCTTTCTGACCCCCAACCTCATCAGCACAATACCCTACAATTTCCCCAACAACACTAGCAGAGATCCAACCAGCTCCTCAACCTGACTAGCATAGAGACTCCCAGCAGACCCCCAACCTATGCAGCAGAGCCCCCAGGCAGACCTCAAACCTGAGCAACAGAGACCCCTGGCATATCTTAAACATGACTGAGCACATAAATTTTAGTATGATTCCTAACGTGACCTCTGGCAGAAACCTCTGGCAGACCCCCAAGCTGACCAGCACAGAGACCCTGGCAGAGATCGCTGTGACCAGCACAGAGACCTTAGCAGTCTCCCAACCTAACCAGCACAGCAACCTCAGGAAGACACCCAACCTGAACAGCACAGAGACTCTATGCCGACCTCCAACCTGATCTGCACAGAAACCTCAGGACAATCTCCAATTTAAACAGCAATAAGACCCCTGAAAGATGCAATATGAACTCTCACAGAGACCCCAGACAGACTCTTAACCTGACCAATAGAGTGACTTCCAGCAGACACTTGACCTGATCAGCATAGAGGCCACAGGCACACACTCAGTGTGACCAGCACAGAGACCTCACCCTACCTCATATCTGATCAGCAAAGAGTCCCCTAGCAGACCACCAACCTGTCCAGCACAGTACCCCAGCATTTCCCCAACCTGACCAGCCCAGAGATTCAAACAGACTCTCAACCTAACCAGCACAGAGATCCCAGGAAGACCCCCATTGTGACCAGATACAGAGACCACCAGCAGACTCCTAGCCTGACCAGCACTGAAACTCATAGCAGATCCCCAAATTAACCAACACAGAGACCCCAGGAAGACTTCTGAACTGATAAGCACAGAGGCCCATGGAAGTTCCAATGTGACTGGGCACAGACACACCAGGAAGACCCCCAACCTGACCAGCACAGAAAAATTCTGCATACCCCAACTTGTCCAGCACAGAGACCCTAGGCAGAAAACCAACATAACGAGCATAGAGATCCCAGCAGAATGCCAATTTGACCAGCACAGAGGCGCCAGGAAGACATCCCATTGATAAGCACTGAGACCGCAACAGTCCCCCAACCTGGTCTTCACAGAGACCCTAGGCAGACCTCAAACCCAAACAGCACAGATACCACAAGCGTACCCCATACCTGACCAGCATTGAGATCCCTGGAAGACTTCCAACCTAACCAGCACAGGACCCCCTTGCAGACCTTCTAAGTAACCAGGCACTGAAACCACAGACAGACCTCCATCCAGACTGGGCACAAAGATGCTCAGCTATCCCCCAACCTGACTAGCAGAGAGACCTAAGTAAGATCCCCAACTTGACCAGCACAAAGACCCCCAGCAGACTCCCAACCTGATGAGTACAGAGACCCCAGGCCAAACCCAAACCTGACCAGCAGAGACCTTTGGTCAATATCCAACCTGACCAGCAGAAAGACCCCAGCCCACCTCCAACCTGACCAGTACAGAGTCCTCAGACAGACTCAACGTGATTAACAAAGAGGGGGGAAGCTAAATATAAGGTGATGGAAAGAGAAGTCACATTAGGTGGTGAACTTATTATACATCAAGTTGACAATGCACTGTAGAATTGTATGCCTGAAACCTATGTAATCCTTGCTAACAGATGTCACCCCAATAAGTCTAACAATAAAAATGAATTAAAAAAAATAAAACCAAATGGCTAAATAAAGAATGAATATTAAAAAAAAAAAAAACAAAGACACCAAAACAGATATGGCCCTGGCCAGCAAAGGCACCCCGAGTAGACCATCAACATGAGCAACACGTTATCCAAGCTGTCTTTCAACCTGACAAGCAGAAAGATACAATCAGACCCCCAACTTGACCAACACAGAGACCCCAGGCAGGTAACCATAGTGATATTAAAGAATGAAGTATATGGCACTTTTTCTAGGATGATTTCAAAAAATGTAGTGTCTGCTCTCATAAAGACTGATTCAGTTTAATAAAATGTAATTCCAGCTTCACATTAATAACTATCATTAACAGACACTATCAGTTCTGGTTTTTTTCCCATGACATCAGAGCACGTGAACTTGTCCACATCACTCTGGCCCTACTGCATTGCATTCAACATCAACTGACAAAGAAATCTTTCACAGAAGTGATCCACACATGAAGATTCAGAAACTTGCTCAATGTTCTCTGGGGAAAGCACATCAGACCACAGTGCTATGCATGACCACTATTGACAAGAACTTAGTTTATTACCAGGAAGTTACTGAAATCAATTGGTACAACTCAAGTATCTAGCAACACTATGCTCTGCAAGTGCACACACCCTGGACCCCTGGGGGTCTTATCTGCAGTCCTACTCATGTCCGGCCTTGAAGGACTGCAGCATCTTTTCTAATGTTTACTGATCCCAGATTCAGAATATTTTTTTAAAGGACAAGAGCGAAGTATGCAAATTTTTATATCACAGAAGAGCTCAAACATATGGCATATTGTTTAACTACCAGTTACTTCAACACTAAATTTTAGAGGTTCTTTAACAGCGGGTTAGAAATTGAGACTCAATTGTATGTTAAACTGACTATACCATAATTCATTAATACCAGGATTTCTGTCCTGTGTTGAGAAAAATTTTATCATGGAGGTTTCTGAGCAGGTAATTTTTTAAAATAGTATTTAAGGAGAGAAATATTTGCCATTCACCTCATTCTCAATATTTTCTCTGGAAAAGCAATTTGAAAATCTGAGCCCTTAATCCAAAGAAAGAGCCAGTAAAACTGTCTTAGTGATGGAAAGAGAACTGACCTTGCAACACATGGAGGATGTAATATAGAATTGTTCACCCAGAACCTATGTAATTTTTATTAATTCATGAAACCCCAAAGAATTTAGCAATAAAACATACCTAATAAAAATTGTCATTATACTAATATTTGCTTTCATCTCATGTTTTGAGCCTAAATGTTACTTCATTAAAAGTGAACAAGGGCTCTGGGGGCTTGAATGCTTCAGAAGCACATGATGTGCCATAAGAAACAAAACTGATAGAGCCACTCTGTGTTCGTCTGGCTTTCCCACTCAATGTCAAGCTGCAAAAGACTCACAGCCTCTATCTCTGCCCTTTAGGCAGAGGAGGAACTGTCAGTGCCTCCTGTTTTGTGGTCAGTTGAGAGAAACTCCCCCACCACCCAAGCTCAGCTGAGCACCATGGTCTTCAAGACTCTCTTTATTCTCCACAACTTACCTCTAGGTATTTGGGGGCACCATCTTTCCAGAGTGGCAAAGAGCTATATGAGCCCTGGCAGCCAGTGCTGGGGTCATGGCTGGCGCAAGATAGCCAAAAAAGAAGTCACTACATGTGTGTGGCTTGAGTAAGCTGATACTCCCAGATTGTGCAAAAGAATGTGCACACCTGGATTTGAGGTGCTGCGCCTCTTTGAAGATCCTGGAAGTTATGGAACCCAATGGCAAGCAGGGTCTTTTATCCTCTACCCAGCTCCAACACAAACTTTGAATTTTGTGCACAGGTGGCTATGCAAATCTTTTCAAACCCATTTGGGCAACAATGGTGGCAAGTTGGGGCTTCTTGATTCTTGGAGCACACCTTGGTAGAGTTGGAGACCAGACTTCTTAACAGGGTTGGACTTAGGAAGGGTAAAAGGGCAATAGAACTGAAGTCCAGGTGAGGGCATTCACATCTTAAAAAGCTTGAAGTAAGAGTTCATGGCTTGAGAGGCTGGTTTTCATGCTATGGGACTTGGTCTCTTGTCTGGTGTTTCTCTTCCTAGTTGTACTAAGAGACAATTAGAAATTCATTTTTTAGGGACGGTGCCCCAACAAGCTAAAGTTGGTGATCACTACTAGGGGTTTGCAGGTGTACTCTTGCAAAATGCTTGCCATGACAGAAATTGTGAACTTGGCTAAAGCTGGCACGCCCTCTTCAAACTACTCTCCCAAGGTACACGCACAGCCTCAGATGTCTTCACTTCACACACCTCATGGGTTTTTAAACAATTGATGTTGGTGTCCTCTGGCAGAAGTTGGGGGACTAGTACAAAGAAAAATTAGCTTTTGCTGTGTTGATAGCTTGGGTGGAGATATCCATAGCAATGCTATGGGTTGCAAGTTGTGAGGACCCAGTTTTTCCAGAAATTGCAGCCAGGCAAAGGACAATGAAATACAAATAAGGTACCAGTGCAAACAATATCTATGCTTACTTAATTATCTAAACTTCTGTCATTAATTATGTAGCTGGTTGTTTACATAAACGTAAATCTCAATAATAATTTATAGACCATGTCATTATTGTAAATATAATTTTACTCTAATTTTGCAGTTATTTAGTTTAGATATGAATGCATACAAGTTATTTCTGGCAGCAATAGTTGTAATTTTAGTGCCATCAGTTGTTTTGTTTTTAAAATTATATGATATGCATCAGCTTGTATAATATAAACATTACCTCTTTGAAATAACCTGAAATGATTCTCCTTCACTTACTCTGGGCTCAATATATTCTTGTAATTTTCATAGAAATTCCAGTATCTTCTTAGATTTTAAATATAATGACACATTTTTAGAGGTAATAGTTATCATATATTTTATAGAAATAATCTGTATTATATTTTTCAATTAATTTTGACCATACTATATTTCATTATGTAGTGGATTTTCTTTCTTGTTAGTTTTATATCCCATGTAACAGTGCATGGGCAATAAAATTGGCTACATTCTTTCATTTCAAAGGAACTGTACGTTTACACATGCCACTTTATTACAGTTGTTCACAAATAAGTATCTGAAACCATAAACAGGTTCATATTATTTGAAAAAGTAATACTATTTTAAAGAGGTCATTCCAAAGTAATAACCACTCTTTTGTGAACAACATTAGAAGTGGAGATGTTTCTATGTACATTACCTATTACAGTAAAAAGTCAAAAACCATATAAAATGTCACTGACAGAAAACGCATGACATGATTTTTTATCAACTAAATTCTATAACTCCAGGAAAACAAATTATTTCAGAAAGAACAATCAGAGAAAACACTCTAGGCTCAAGAAGTACCCTAGTCATCAGATGAGAGATGCCACTTTGGTCTTCGCAAAGTGTTTGTTCTTTTGGGGTTTACTCTCTGCTGAGTCATTAGGCACCAAAACTGAAAAAATTATGAAAATGTCTCTGAACTTCCTCTAGTCAGTGAGCAGCTCACATTGTAAAGATGCATGCTGATATTCAATGGTACATGTTGCTCGGAGGCAAGAAACACCCAGAATGACTCCTTGTGTTTTTGGGGGGATTTTTTGTTTTTTGTTTTGTTTTGATTTTTTGCTTTTTGGTATGTGGGTAGCTCCTTGGCTGGGAATCAAGCCCAGGCTGCATCGTTGACAGTGCCAGCGTCGAAGCCTTAAGCTACTACACCATCAGGGAACTCCCTTAGCTAGTCAGTTTTTATACAATGGAATCATGGTAATGCTTTGTCATAAGTCTGTTAAAAGCAGTAACAACACATTACCTATTATAATGTTACTTGATATTACTACTAATTTTTTTAGTAAAAATCTGAATAGGATAGGAGGCTCAGAAACCAGGAGAGTCTTCCAGGTTTTGATATGTGGGAGAGTTTTATAACAGGCAGAAAAGTTTTGCAACAATAAAAGAAAATGTCCTCATACTTTGAAAGCAATCTGTGTGCTTTCTTACATTGGTGGGGTCTGGCTCTTAGAGGTGACATCTAAAATGTGATATGTGCACAGGTAGAGGCTGTCAGCTCCTCTTGTATAGAAAACTGACATCAATTTTTGAGGGCAGAGATGTGCTCACACTATTTCATTTTACCTTAAATCCCAGCAGAGTGTTGGACACTCCAAACATTTGGGGAACCCAGTCAAAACTCAGGTGTCGTGCCCTGACTGACCAGTAGATGCTGCCCTGCGCCTGAGTTCCAGGATCTTAGTGCTGGAATAGAAAAAAGCAAGGTGTGGGTGGCCTTGTCTCTGCTCTGAAGGGAGGTATTTGAAGGTGACCAAGGACTCAGGTGGCTTGGGAGTTTCAGAAGCATGCTGAGTGCCATAAAACACAAAGCTTGTAGAGCCATGCAGTATTCTCCTGGCTTCCCCATCCAACATCAAGCCCCTTGATACTCAAGGCTCCTATCACATTCCACTGAGCAAAGTAAGAACCTTTATTACCCCTTGCTATGCAGTCAGTTCCAGCTAACTTTCCTCCAGCCCAAGCCAGGCTGAGAATCATGGTCTTAAAGACTCTCTCCATTTTCTGCATATTCATGGTAGGTATTTAGGGGCCCCATCTTCCCAGAGGGGCCCAAAGAGGTGAGAGCCATGGCAGCCTGATCTGGGGTCCTGGCTGAAGAGGAATCGCCAGGCAACAAGTTGCTGTGGATAGGCTGCTTCAGTAGAGTGAGCTTTCCAAATGGTGCCAACAGAGATGCATTCTTGGAATTGTGATGCTGCAGCCCTTTGGGGATCCCAGAACTTACCTGACCAACTTTCTGACAGGGTCCTTCCCTTTCCAGCTTGCTCCAACACAGTGAATTTTGTAAACAGGTGGGAGTGCAATGCTTTCAAAACCCAGGTGGGCAACAATAACTGCAACTTGGGGCTTTTCTGGTCTTGGAACATACCCTGGCAGTGTCTAGAATCAGACTTTTTAACAGGGATGGACTTGGGAGGGGTGCAAGAAATAATTGAATTCTGGATGAGGGAAGTCGCATATTTTAAGGTTTTGAGTAGGGGCTGCATATCCTGCCATGCTGGTTTGCATTCTCTGAGACTTGGTCTCTTGTCTCTGGAGTGTCTGTCTCTAGCCACGTATTGTTGGAAATAATTTGGAATTTCTTTCCCAGGGAAGCATTCCCACCTCGCTTCAGTTCGTGATAACCACTAGGAGTTTGCAGTTGTACCTTTGCAAAATGTCTGCCATGGTAGAAACTGTGAACTTGGCTAAAGCTAGCATTCCTCTGTTCGACTCACTTTCCTGAGGCACTCGCACAGCGTTGAACCACTTCCTTCAATGTGCATCATGGATTTTTAAACGATGAAATTTCATGGCCTCTGGCAGAAGTTTGGGGAAAGATGAGAAAGACAAATTAGCTTTTGCCGTGTTGGTGACATATGTGGGGATGTTTATAACAATGTTATAGTTAAGAAATTGAGGGTACCCAGTTGTTCCAGAAAATGCAACCAGACAAGGGACAACAAAATACAGATGAGGAACCAGTGACAACAGTAGCTGTGATAACTGAATTGTCTACACTTTTGCCATAAATTCTAGCTGGTTGTTGATATAAAAATAAATTTTATAATAATTTGTAGGGAATGCCATTATTATAAATGAAATTTTACTCTAAATTTGTGGTTATTTGTGTTAGAAATAAATGCACACTAGTTATTTTTGGTCACAGTAGTTGTAATTTCAGTGCCATCAGTTGTTCTGTTATTACAATTATATGATATGCATCAGCTTATATAACGTTAACATTATCTGTTCAAAATGATCTGAAATGATTCTTCTTAAATTATTCTGTGCTCAATTTCTTCTTGTAATTTTGATAGAAACACCAATATCTTCTTAGTTTTTAAACATGGTGACACTTTTTTCTGTAGATGATATTGTTGTTGTACATTTTTATAGAAATAATTTATATTTTAATCTTAATTGATATTCACTATACTATATTTGATTTTGTTATGGATTTTTCTCTTTTTTGTTTCATGTTACAGTGCATGTGCAATGAAATTCGCTAAATACTTCAATTTCAAAAGAACTGTAGGTTTAAACATGCCGTTTTTTTTACAGTTGTTCACCAGTAAGTATCTGAAAACATTAACAGTTTCATATTATTTTAAAATGTAATGTTATTTCTAAGAAGTCATCCCAAAATAATAAAACACTCTTAAGTAAATGACATTAAACGTGGAGATATGCATATGTGAATTACATAATACAGTAAAAAGTCAGAAACCATAAAAACATCACTGAAAGTCAGAAAATGTGTGACATGCGTTTTTATTAATTAAATTCAATAACTCTAAAATAACAAATTATTTCAGAAAGAGCAATGAAACACAACATTCTAGCCCCAAGAAGTACACTAGTCATTAGGTGAAAGATGCCACCTTGATCATTGCAAATTGTTTGTTATTTTGGAGATAACTCTCTCCTAAGTCACTACTGGACACCAATCAAAGTCAGAGCACTAAAAAAATTGTCCTTAAAATCCCTTTCCAACTTTGCAGTATAGACAGCTCCTCTGAGGTGTATATTTTTTTTAATTCATTTTTATTGTTAGACTTATTGGGGTGACATCTGTTAGCAAGGATTACATAGGTTTCAGGCATACAGTTCTACAGTGCATTGTCAACTTGTTGTATAATAAGTTCACCACCTAATGTGACTTCTCTTTCCATCACCTTATATTTAGCTTCCCCCCTTCCTCTCCCACCCCCTCCCCTTTCTCCCATCCCTAACCCACTCATCCCCAAATAAACATTAAACTATTGATTGTGTCCATGGGTTATTTGTTTGTTCATTTCTTTTTTTCTTTGCTTTCAGTTTCATATTCCGCATATGAATTGACATCATGCAGTTCTTTGTTTTTTCTGTCTGGCTTATTTCACTTATCATGATGATCTCCAGGTCCATCCATTTTGTCGCAAATGGCAATTCTTCATCTTTTCTTAGAGCTGAGTAATATTCCATTGTGTATATGTACCACAGTTCCTTTATCCAGTCATCTGTCACAGGGACCTTTGGTTGTTTCCATGTTTTGGCCACTGTGAACAGCGCTGCAATGAGCATTGGGGTACATAAGTCTTTGAGGACAAAGGTTTTCAAGTTCTTTGGGTAGATCCCCAGAAGGGGGATTGCTGGGTCAAATGGTAGCTCCATTCCCAATTTTCTGAGGAACCTCCACACTGCCTTCCACAGTGGTTGTACCAGTTTGCACTCCCACCAGCAGTGTACCAGAGTTCCTTTTTCTCCACATCCTCTCCAG
>PVJL010019103.1:0-14558 GCA_004026885.1 Lyroderma lyra | reverse complement strand
TTATATTCCGCATATGAGTGAAATCATGCAGTTCTTTGTTTTTTCTGTCTGGCTTATTTCACTTAGCATGATGATCTCCAGGTCCATCCATTTTGTTGCAAATGGCAATATTTCATCTTTTCTTATAGCTGAGTAATATTCCATTGTGTATATGTACCACAGCTTCTTTATCCAGTCATCTGTCGCAGGGCACTTTGGTGGTTTCCATGTTTTGGCCACTGAACAGTGCTACAATGAACATTGGGGTACATAAGTCTTTGCAAAACTTGGTTTTGATAAAGGATCTGCTACTGAAATCACGTAATCTAGGGGAGCAGTTCACTCAGAAATCCTGCAATGCTGTGATTTTCTTCACCTACACCTGCATTTAAATATAGAATCCTCCAGAATCAGTCACAAATCCATATGATTCTTTTGCTATGGAAAGGGAGGAAAGAAACTAACATTTTTTTGAGAGCCCAATATACCCCAGATCTGGTGCTAGTAATAATAACACGTAATTACTTCCTTTAGTTTTTAAAGAACTTTAGGAGATAAGCTTGTCCTATGGGTGATGAAATGGAAATATCTTCAAGATAAATTGTTTGTGGTTTTGTTTTTTTTAAGGTAAAATACAGTTGAGCATGTATAGCATAATCCCATGAATTTTTTTTTTAAGTCAGTCATTGTATATGCCTAGACAAATTCTGGAATGCTACACAAGAAAATATTAACAGTGGTTGACTGATAAGTGTTACTGGGGTTGGGAAGAGAGTAAGGAAAAAGATTTTTACTTTTCTATATTCTTTTGGGCTTAAAATAAAACACAAGGGCAGGTATTAATTTGGTTCTTATGTCCCCTCTGAAAGAAAACAATTAAGAGGAGACTCTGGAGAGCAAAGAAAAATCAGTGTCTGAAGTACAATTTATTTTTTTTTCTTTGTGTGAAGAAAATGGTATTAAAGTTGAAGAAAAGATAGTTGCCCAAATATAGATAAACCCGTAAAGTGTTCTTTCAGAGGCTGAGAGGGGAGATCCTAAGTGATCTTTGCTCTGCCTTTGGAATCTAACTTCCAAATTTTTGGCAAATGTAGTTCAGAGATAAATGGACGTGTGATGCAATTACAGTGATGCAGTTCTTGCTGCACATGTAAGATTTATTCATTTCTTTATTCTTCTTCGCTTTGACATAAAATATGTTTTGTACTTGAATGAAATGCCCTTAACTATAAGAAAAAATTCTGAACCTGTACATGGTACTCCTAAAACAGCCCTAAAACACAAAGAAAACAATCCAAATACAGAGTTGACAGAGATGTATATAATGTTTACAGTTTTGGTTTCAATGAAATGGCAGTCCCACCTTGATTCCCATATAAGAAAGGCCTCTGTCCTGGAATCTGGGCTTCAGGGGGCACCTTGCACATACACGCACACGCACGCACGCACACACACGCATGCACGCACACGCACATGCAAACATGCTGCACTAAAGAACACATGGGCAGCCTGTAATCCTGAACATCTGCTCTAGTGACTAACAATTCAGGTCCCAGGGAAACACTTTATCACATCTCTTTGCTGTGATGTTTTGTGAATTACACTACCACCACCATCAGTCAGACACTGCTTTGGGTGCAGGGAGGAAGGACTTGAGTGAAAGAATCACCTAGATAAGAGGAAAGACCTGTCAAATTCACCTGTCAAACCCTTTTTCTCAGAGACCTCTGGTGTCTCTTCTGCTTATGAGGACACCAGTCCTATTGGATTAGGGCCCTACTCTTTGACCCCATTTAACTTTAATTACCTCCTTCAAGGCCCTGTCTCCAAGTCAGTCATAGTGGGGGTTAGGGCTTCAACATAGGAATTTGTGAAGGGACACAATTCTATCCATACAGGTGATATGAAGGTGTATTTGTCATACAGTAGAAATATAGAGCATGCTTTATTAACAGTTCATTAACTTGATTTATAATTTTTACCTTTTTAGACCTATGGCATGGGTTCCTCCATTTATACTCTTGATCTGGACCCCACAAATGTAAGAGGCAGGCCTACAGCAAAGAAGAAGTATATGCTACAATTGGTGGCTAAGAATGGCTTTCAATCAAAACATAGCCAAAGGAGTATTTACAGAAGGAATTGTCAATAAGTAACACTGTCTTTCAGTGGAATGATTTGTATTATGAGGCAGTAAGCTCCCTGCTGCAAGACACGAGAGCAGAGGGTGGGTGACCACATGGCAGGAATGTTGGGAGGGAATGCCATGCTGAGTGGAAGGTTAAAGCAAATGATCAGGACCCCTCCCAACTTTAAAATCTTGTGGGGACTCATTATCTGGAAATAACAGCCTCTTGGGTCTTCCCTAGTTCTACGAGGGCTGTCCGGAAAGTCTCCAGCCATGTAATAAGAAAAATGGAGGCACCGATGGCTGGATTTTTTTCCGGACAGGGCTTGTCTGTCTATTAGAGAAACAACAGTAGCTTTGTGAATGCTGGAGTTAGAGTTTTCCTCGGGGAATTAATTTCTTGGGAACATTCTGTTTACTATCTGCGTAATCTTTTCGTCCACAAAAGCTGTTTTCGAGTTTGTACGTGCTTTCAAAGGCAGACTTTTGGCACCAAATATTTCAGGTTCAGCGGTAAAACTGCTAAACCCCATGCATTACTTCCTGTAACTGTAGTCTAGCTAACCTCTCAATGAGGTACTTGATTCACATAAAATCACAGTCATGAGAGGACATCACAACGGAATTTTACCATTCTTTAAGAAACAGCTGACATGCACACATATGGGGAACTGGGAAGTATTGTTTACCGAGATCTGATATGGAAAGGCTGTACTCACTGGGAGTTTTCTTCATTCCGAGCGCGTGCTTTTAAAGAGGAGAACTTTCCAAGTCAATCGGAGAGGGAAGATAGGTCTTGTACTAACTGTAAAGTATGAAAAGACCTTAGGTCGTCTGATCATTGCAACTCATTATATTAGTAAGAAAACAGCCTCGGGAAGGTAAGACAGCTTGCCTGAGGCTATTCAGCTAGTTATAAAATTAGGGCTAGACCTCGGTCTCCTGCTCCCAATCCAGTATTTGTTTCCATAGACTGTGCTGCTATGGCCAGTTAATGAAAACCATTTAGAACCTAGATTCCCACCCAGTAATAAGGACCGGAAGCACACTGGGTAGAATAATGTCCTCGTTCCTAAAGAAAACAAACACAAAAATCCTCTGACGAAATGTCTCACGTTGTGACGATCATTGCTTTTTCTGAGTTCTGTTATTCTGAGTGCTGAAATCACACAAAGATCCAACGGGAAGGCCATGAGTAGAGGCCCTCGATTTCTCCCTCTCCATCTCTCTCTCTCTCTCTCTCTCTGCCTCTCAGAAGATGACAAACCCTTCCAGCCCTCCTCTTCCTGTCAGTGTTTAATCTTTTCTGTATGAAAACAAAACCCAGAGGCATTTATAATCCTTTTCAGTAGAATGTTCTATTACAAATATGTTATAGCACTTAAATTAAAAAATTCTTTTTGAAGAGGCCTCCAAAGATAAGGGTATGCCTATGAAAAGAATATAGGAAAATTAGGAAGCCTTCAGTGGAGACAAGGGATGGAAACCATAAAAGGTAACTTCACTTGTGAAACACCAACTGTGGGAGGAACTGAAACCTGAAGGAAATGGCACCGAACTGGAACTTGGGTCAAATCCACGACGAAGAGGAATGAGTCAGGGCAGTTCTGAAGGCTCGGAAGGATAAAAGCAGAAAACCCCAAGCAGGAAATGAAAATGAAGTGACAAAAGACCGAGGGAAATGAACTGTATTTATATAAAGAACTAGAGGGAGCAAAAAGGAAAACACCACCAGCTGAGGTGTGGGAGTGGGGGAGGCAGCACTCGCACTCCCGGTCCACGCCGGGGGGGCAGTGCTGCTCCCTGGGAGCAGGTGGGCCTCCCAGCCTGGCATCGGTACTCACGGGCAATTGTCCCCAAAGGCCCCCAGTTCCCGAACCGTAAGTTGAAGGCAGTGACAGTGCCTCCCTAGTCCATGATGCACCTCGAGTAATGCCTGGGGCCCAATCCATGCTGGGAAACGGTAGCTGTTATCAAAGTCATTGAAAAGTTATTAATCCAAATTTTGTTCTTTCCTTATGCTCTTAATTCCTTATTACAGATGGAGTGTGGTAGTTATGTGACCTTCACATGCACAGATAACCGCCCTCCCAGTAGCTAAGGCCACTGTTGTAATCAGTTTTCATCAACTCTCCTTGACGATGGGCCACTAGTGACAAATTTTCCTATCTCAGGTTTATAAAGATGGAACAGAGGTGGCTTAGGTGGCTTTCCCAGGGCAATACCATCCTAAATCAGTGACTTAGATGAATGCAAAACCTGCATCTCAGTCCTGTACTCTAGCCAGGGTGTCTTGCTAGGATAAAAATAGCGAGTTAGCTTCCCACATTCTTATCTATAAGCTGTATCACGAAGCATAATCTAAGCAATGACTTAGACTGATTTAATTACAGAAAATCTGCGTCTGCCCTGTGGTATTCAATATTTCTTCTTTTTTGTTGGTTTTCTCTTTTAAATTTATTGGGGTAGTATTGGTTAATAGCATTATATGTTTCAGGTGTACAGTTTTATAATATGGCATCTGTATACTCGATCATGTACCCACCACCTGAAGTCTACTCTCCTTCCATCACCATACGTTTGATTCCCTTTACACCCTCCTACCCCTCTGGTAACCACCATGCTGTTGTCTGTGTCTATGTGTTTGTTTGTATGTTTTATTTGTTTATTTGTTGCTGTTTTATATCCCACATATGAATGAAATCATATGGTTCCTGTCCTTTTCCATCTTATTTCACTTAGCATGATACTCTCAAGATCCAACCACATTGTTGCAAACAGCAATATTTTATCACTTTTTATGGCTGAGTAGTATTCCATTTTTCTTTATCTAATCATCGGTCAAAGGTCACTTAGGTTGTTTCCATGTCTTGTATAATTATGAATAATAATGCTGCAAGGAACATAGGGGTACAAATATCTTTAGAAACAAGTGTTTTCAAATTTTTCAAGTAGATACCCAGGAGAAAGATTGATGGGTCATATGGTAATTCTTTTCTTATTGAGAAACTCCATACTGTTTTGCATAGCAGCAATACCAATTTGCATTTCCACCAGGGGTGCACGAGGGTTCCCTTTCCTCTACATCCTCTCTAGCACTTGTTATTTCTTGTCTTATTGATAATAGCCATTCTAGCAGGTGGTTGTGGTTTTTATTTGCATTTCCCTTATAGCTAGTGAAGTTGAGCATCTTTTCATATATTTGGCCATTTTTGTGTCTTTTGGGGAAAATATCTGTTCAGGTCCTCTGCCATTTTTAAATTGGATTATTTGGTTTTTGTTGTTGAGTTGTATGAGTTCTTTATGTATTTTGGATACTTTCCCCTCGTCAGAGGTATCATTTGCAAATATCTTCTCCCATTTGGTTTGTTACCTTTTTCTTTTGTTGACAGTTTCTTTTGCTATGCAGAAGCTTTTGAGTTTGGTGTAGTCCCATTCATCTGTTTTTATTTTATTTCCCTTGCCTTTGGGGTCAGGTTCACAAAATCCCCTCTGAGATCAAGGTCCGTAAGTTTAGTACCTATGTTTTCTTCTTTGTATTTTATTGTTTCATGTCTTATATTCAAGTCTTTAATCTAGTTTGAGATCATTTTTGTGATGGTATCATGAAGCAGCCTAGATTTATTATTTTGCGGGTGGCTTCCCAATTTTCCCAATACCATTTATTGAAGAGGCTTTCCTTTCTGGCTCCTTTGTTGAAAATTAGTTTCCCATACATGTGTGGGCTTCGAGGATTTCTGGGCTCTCGATTCTGTTCCATCAGACTGTGTATCTATTTTTCTCCCAATACCACGCTGTTTTGATTATTGTAGCTTTGTAGCATAACTTGAAGTCAGGGAGTATGATACCTCCGGTCTTGTTCTTATTTTGAAGGATTTCTTTGGCTATTTGGGATCTTTTGTGGTTCTAAATATGTCTTACAAGGAACATCTGAAACACCTTTTAATATTTGCAAACTAATAACAGCAAAATAAGGAACAGAAGCATTTAATATTTAACATATGTTTATACTATTACAAAACAAATCATTCACAAGTTGACATACTTAACAGAAAAACCTCCTGCTTTTCATACTTATCACACTAAAAATGTGTATGTTTTCTGTGGCCTTATTTTCTGTCCCTCTGCATTACTAATGTTATGCTAGTAGTATTACTGTTAATAGCTAGTATTTATTCCTGCTTCCTTACCATATCCCTCCCTTCCTTGCAGATTTTCAGCTTTCAGTTATAAGCTGTTGACTAGAAGAAGAACGTAAATTGGTGAAGAGGAGACAGGGTGAGCATTTATGCATCCCACATCCTATAGTAGGGACCAGAAAGGTCAGACAACTTGAGGCTGTAAACATCCAGACTCGAGGTTCCCACATTTAGGGTTCCATGCTCAATAAATTGTTTTAAAAATTGGGATTGGCATTGAGATAACACCATTTAATTTACCAAGTAAGGACATTTAAAATAATGACTAATTACCATATACTAACAATATTCTTTACTAAAAGAAAGACCACATAAATGTTAAGAAAAACCTGGTAGGAAGAACAAAATTTTCAGAGTAAAGGCAATCAACAAAGAATGATAAGTGATAAAGTTTTTTCTCATTTTGCTGGAGACCAATGAAATTGGACTGGGCTATTATAAGTCCATGGACTGCTCTTTGAGATCTGCTCCAGGGACTTCCAGAGAATCCTGTTGGGGACCATCTAAATGTAAAATGACAAAAATAAGCAGGTGACTTTTATTATTCCAGGTCCTGTGCTCAGTGCTTTGCTTGCATTACGGGTGATGACCTCCTAGTGATATAGAGGAACCTATCCACTGCTTCTTTATGATTCTAATCACCATGAAAGCCACTAGGACCCAAGATCTCATTGGTGATCTGCTCTTCCCCAAAACATGATCACTATATGAAATTTTAAAACTTCATTATAACAAAGGCTTGAGCAGGCCTTTGGAGGCTGCTGCAGTAGGATTAGCCACAACAGGGTTCAATGTTCTTCTTTCACAAAGGAGCAGAAAATTGCACAGCTTCTGTGTTGTGACAAAGCCCTGCTTTGACCAGTGTACTGGGTCTGGGCTGAAACCACAACAGCCAGCTGATTATGACAAACCAAAAATAGACGTAGAGTCTAAATCAAGGCACATGGAGAGTGACCACCCTGAGTCACCCAAACCCATTTGTTACATACTTTATTTTTGGATAACTTTAGTGGGGACTGAAAGTGTTTCATTTGCTGGTTTTTCTCTCCAAATAAGAGTACAAAGAAAGGAACTAAGTCGTGTGGTTTTGTTTAACTTTCCATGAATGTTGCAACTAGAATAGATGATGTGATTCCTCGGCTTTGGAAAGCCCGTGGCTAATGGGTTGTGATGATGTGTCTCTCTGAGCTGCCTAAACCGCCAAAAAAGATCTTGGCTCACAGTCTGTTGCATGAGAAAATTTTGCTCCCAGGAATGTATGTTATTCCAAGATCTTCATTGCCACTCAGGGTGACAAAACACAAGTAAATGAGAGTGTTGGTGTGGAATAGAATGTAGTGGAGAGCTTGTTTGCCTTATTTAGGCTTATTTCCTATTTAAGATTTGAGTTAAGTTTGCATGTTTGTAATTTCCATTGTAAATTTCTAAGTATAAATATTTCATCTTGGCAAATCTTCATCCTTAAGAGTGCTCTCCATAAGTTCATGTCATTCACATCTCCACCATCATCTGGTCCTCCTGTCACTCCAAACTAATGTCCTATAGCTCTCCTTCCATTAACTAGTCTTCAACATTCTCTCTTTGGTATTTCGCAAAATACCAAAGTCATTCTCAGGACCTTCGTTTGCATTTGCTATTTTCTCTGCCTGCAGAGCTCTCTCTGTTGTCTTTGCATAGCTGGCTCCTTCTTGTCACTTAGGTCTCTGTTCAGGTATCGTTCCTTGGAGACGTCTTCGCTGACCACCTTGGCTGAAATAACCCATCCCTATCAGTCACTCTTTTCTTGTTTTATTATCTTTATAGCATTTATAAATATCTGAAAATATCTTGTTCATCTCTTTATTTACTTATTGTTTACCTTCTCTAGAATAAAAGCCCCATGAGAACAGGAAGTTTATCTTATCTGTTCCTATAATGCAGCAATGGAATAGCATCTGACACACAGCAATTCTCAATGAATATTTGTTCAATGAATGAACAAAAGGATGGAAGAATTCACTAGCATTTTCATATTTGTCACCGTTAGTCCAGAGATTTCACGTTTAACTGGTACAAAGGCTAATACATACTATATTCATCAATTCTCTTAATAATTTTATCAATAAAGGTAGGCCAAATGACTCATAATTTATCTGGTATGGCTGTCTATAATTGATCATATCACCAAACAGCTGCCAAATCTCCACTTAGGTTATATAGCTGAGTCTGAGAGAACAATCAGGTAAGAACAGAAATAAAATTTTAATATAAAAAGGGAAGGTTAGACACAGTAATTTCAGATAGACAAATACTTCTTAAAATAAAAATACCTAATTTAAATAAATAGCTAAACTAATTGTTATTTGTAGGAAAAAAAACTACTAAAAGTCAAAAGACCTATTGTTTTTGTTGTTTAAATATTGACCTGAAAGTTTCAGCCCATGCAACAGGATAAGAAAAAGACATGCTATAACAAACGATTTTAAAGTAGAAACAAAATTATTTTTATAGACAATGATTACCTACCAGAGAAACTTAAGGTAACTTTTATAAAAAGATTAATAGTGGACTTCAGTGAGGTTCAGTTACACAATAAGTACAAAAAAAGGATAGATTTCTCATAAAGCAGCTATAGTTATTTAGAAAACAAGGAAAAAATAGCTAAAGAATGTTGTGGATGCAAATTAACTAGCTATAGTTTTTTTTCTTTCCCAAAGTGTCCAAACATGGCATTAATCTTAGACTGCAGAACATCTATGAATTTCAATACAATACTGTGTTTTCTTAGGAAAAATCATAACATCACTGATTTATTATGCTAACGTTTGCACTCCTCTTGTACACATCCTTTAGAGTTCTGTAGAAAACTGCCTAGAAAACGAAAGAGAGAAAACGCTCTTGAAGACTTTATAAACATGTTGGAAAGAAATAATGTACACATGTGAAACTATTAGAAAATTTTCTTGTAAAATACGTTTAGTAAATACTAAACATTTCGCATCTGCAATGAGAAGACCCTCTTTGCAAGTTGTATGTGGAGCATTTACCATAAACATGATTAGAACTCAGTCATTACCATCTGTGCAAGCTATTAGGGAGAATAAGGCACAAGCCTTGGTCATGATTAAGCAAGTAAGCTGAACTTTGAAAGAAAAAGGAAGGTTTTCAGTCAGTACTGAGAGACCAGATGGCATTCGAAGAGGAGGGCATGACTTCAGGTAAGAAACGAAAATACACGTTTGGCTGGAGAATGGGTGTACGTGAAAGGGGATGGGCAGGTAAGACCAGGAGAGATTGGAGAGCAGGTTTCAGGGGTCCTGAGTTCCTGACTGCAGAGTGTAGCTTATATGTGTTGGACCTTTCAACATTTCAAATTGGAGAAGCCACCTGAGGGAATTCTGTTACAGGGCTATTCGTCTGATAGCGGCGCACGGGCCGAGGGGAAGCGTGGAGACACAGAAGATGGAGGGTCTGTCTGTTAGGAACCTTAGGAGAGATACAGGACAAACAAAGTTTTAATATAAAAAGGAAAAGTTGGACATAATGATTTAGGATAGACAAATACTGCTTAAAAGTATCTATTTTACACCAAACAGCCAACATGATTATTACCAGTGAAAACAATAATAAAATTTGAAAGGCAAGAAGTTGATCCCATTTTGAAAACATTGATCTGGAAGGTCTACCAGACCTGAACTTGTTTGCAGTGGACTTGAGAAACCCTACAGAGGTGGTATTGAAGGACCTGGGCACCCAGAACAGTGCCTGGCTTATAGCAGAGAGCAGAGCCAGGAGTAATCAACGTGGTTGGCTACATCACTGGCCCCCTGTTCTGTACCAGGCCCGGGATCTGGTTCCAGGAGGAATATGTGGGTGCGCAAGTTCTCTGCTTAATGGTGGAATGAGCTACTGATGGCTTCTAAGCTGGAATGGTGAGGGGCATCCCTAAACTGAATTTAAAGGTTGGATTTAATGAGTCCAAGCGGGGAAGAGAAGGCAGTCTTCACCCTGCAGGATGCACACAAAGGCGACAGAAGCACGAGGTTGGCAAGCCATGGCGTCCGCTCCTGACTGCGTGGGCATGGAGAGCTCAGGGGCGGATGCGATTACGAGAGGAATGCTGAAAGGTGTTCGCTGACCGTGGAGGTACCTGCCCCTCCCGAAAGCCTGAAGAACCAGCTGCTTTTCTGCTTATTGTCTGTGTCTCCCCCACTCCTCCTCTGAGCTCCTGTGTCATGATCACACCACTGGTTAGGAAAAACATTTCCCACCACATTAAAAATAAGTCAGTGCTCACAGTCTGTGATGTTCATGTGAAGGGCCAGCTCAAGACCGGGCTCAGCTGGCCACTCACCTTTCTGGACGAGGGAGGAGGAAGGAAGAGCTCCCCAGTCACCAGAATCAGCCCACTCTTTTCACCCACAGACTGCAAGGCGGACGTAAACAGCCTCCCCAGATGCCTTGTCATTTTGTGTCATCTTTGTCATGAGACCAGAGACTGTGCCCCTCAAAGACCCATGTGACTCCAAGATCCTCTCCTGCCATTTACCACCCCCCCCCCATCGTCACAGTTGTAGTTTCAGAGAAGTTGGTCAAATTTTATCTTCCCATCACCCCTCGGTAGTAGACCCTTGGCTTAAGAGCCACTGTATTTTTACTACGGGGGTTAAGCAAAGTGATCTCTTAAAGTCACTTCTGAGTTAAAAGACCTTAGGGGTGTGGGCCTGACCAGTGTGTCTCTCACACGGGCCACAGTTAGGTGCAGGGGACGTAAGGCTTTCAGAGCTCCAGGAGAGCCGGGTTGTAAGGAAGTGACTTTATAACGTTCTACCAAGGGCTGTCATTGGATAGAATAGTGGGACGCAGCGATGTCCGCTGAGACTGAGCAGGGCAGGTCTAGGCAGTAATTTAGAGGACTGGTGCAAGTTCCTTCCCCCTTTGATGTTCCACGATGACTATCCTTGAATTTAATGCAATACTTTGTGCATCTTTAATTGACATTTTATCAATAAATGTAAATTTTTAGGAAAATCTTGAGAGCTTGAAAACTGTGAAATTGGTATGACATAATCACTGAAGACTGGCAAAGAATCCGGTCATCTAACAAGTTTCTAATATCTGTGAAATGGGTATGCTGACAGTTGCCATCTAGAAAAATCCTTGGTTATCCCAATGAAGGTGCCAGGTTCTAAAGAATCTGCAACATGACTTTTCTATTCAATCTGGCTTAGCTAACTAACTTTTGCTATTTCTGTGTAGTCATTGTGGACATGTACACTGTGTAAAATCAAGGGTGGATATAGGAAAAGGCCTAGTGTCCAGGAGCAAAAACAAAATCGTCCTTTTGGGTGTCTCAGCATAATCATCTCAGCTGCCCTCTGGAGAAGGGACTCGTGAAGTGTGTTTCTGGTCTCCAATCTGACTCAACAATGGATATCAAAGTGTAGTGGTGCCCTGGTGATAAGCACCCTGGAGACAGATGCAAAGTAAGATTTCTTTCTGGCATTGTTTCTGGCAGTTACTGGCTCACGGCTCAGGTATGCAGGTGGCTGTGAATGAGATGAATGATACACTTTGTTCAAATTGGCCCCTGTGACCAAATCTAGATTCCCTCGGCAGAGGCTGAAACCAGGAAGTAGTCTTGCTTTCATCTACAACGTGGCACTTCCTGATTCCTTTATTATTTTTTCTCTCACTTTGAAGTGTATTTGGCTGCAATCAACCACAGTGTGACAAGTCGGAGCTCTCACTCACTGTGTATTACAGGTCTCCCAGAGTCTCCATGGTTTATAGAGGAAGCAGGACCGGGGAAAGGCCCCGCACGAGACAGAAGGCTGATACGTGCATGTATAGATACAGCTAATCCTTCAGCCCTCCGCTGTACCCCAATTCCTGCTGGCCTTATGTTACTGATTCTCATCCCCAAATTGATGCTTGGCGTTTAACTCAGTTTCACCTGGATACAAACATTAATGGGGAAAAAAGCCCTATTTCTAGACATAAGAACTTGAATTTTTCATGCGGTCCTCATGCAGAATATGAGAACCAAGGGAGGTGTGGCAGGGGACAGGTTTGCTCTGAGTGAAGCTCTTTCCCTGTTCTGTGAAGAAAAGGTGACTGGGGTTTGCTCCGGTCACCTGATCGAGTCTGAAGGCCTGGGTTTCTACCTCACCACCCGCTCCAGCGCGAGCTTGGTAAGTCCTCAGGCATGACTTCTAAGAGACTACCACATTTCTCAGGTACTCCACTGTTGCTCCTCTCACGGGGGTGGCATGAGAGTCATGAGCCCAGGTACCTGAAAGTGGCCGACACGGTGCTTCTCAAGAGCCTGCCCTTGGTCAGCGCTTCCCTGAGCTGCTAAAAGCACTCTTTCTCCCGAAACCCGGGAGTGACACATCCTCTCAGCACCGTCAGGAATACAGTTACTGGGAAATGACTTCTGATTACCGCATCTGCTAGTAATCCTGTGATGCCATCGCAGAACCAGAAGCACATGATTGCTCGTAAACCCGCTGTACCTGAAAAAGCAATTGGATTTGACCCAGAAGAATCAGGCCGTAAAGCTCATCGCTCTGATCCAATAAGAGTCCCCGAAGAGTGGCATCATCAGTCCTGAGACACAGAGAGGACGAGGGAGGGGGCGAGGGGAGAGCAGGCACTCCCTCCCGGGAGCGAGCAGCTGCCCGCCAGCCAATGAAAAATTCACAGGGAGATGTTTTATAGCCGATGTTTAACACCACTGCGGGGTCACAAGCCGATCTGAGCCAATCAATAGTATTCATCATCCTGAAAGGAACTAGTGATTGCACGCTTAGGAGAACTGGGAGGTTTTCCAGGCCAAGGCCAGTTTCTGGTTACTTGGTGTGTGTCACCCTCAAAAACACAAAACTTATTTTGAAAGTGGAAACCAAGACCTTTGAAAATACCATGCAAGGGGAGGAGGAGAGCTACTTTAAAAATATGGAGATGGTGGGGAGATGTTTGAATTCTTTTTTAAGTCAACTCACAGACTAGTTTTTAAATTGAAGCTACTTTTTTGTTTCAGTCTTTGGTGGCCATCCTATGTGATTTCCTGTTACTTTGCTCCAGAAAAAACAAAACAAAACAAAACACTTCGGCATATGTGTCAAACTCCTGCAAATTCAAATAGAAATTTATGAGAATGAAATCCTGAAAAGAAAAATAAATGGAGTCAACTTTATCATTACATATCACTAAGTTCCAGGTTGGTTTGATTTTTTGAAAGCTTTTAAAGATCACAGAAACTTCAACTTGAGTTTGAGGATTTGCCTTCTACACAGGCAGTGGTTCTCAACCTTCCTAACGCTGTACAGCTCCTCATGTGGTGGTGACCCCCATAAAATTATTTTCGTTGCTACTTCATAACTGTAATGTTGCTGCTGTTATGAATCATAATGTAAATGTCTGATAAGTGTTTTCCGATGGTCTTAGGCGACCCCTGTGAAAGGGTCGTTCGACCCCCAAAGGGGTCACAACCCACTGGTTGAGAACCACTGATCTAAGGGCAGAGGGAGGCAGAGACAGCAAGATGAGCCTTAAGGGTTATGTGTTCAGAAGTCTGCTGAGGATACAAGGGGAGATCACACCTAAGTCTGATTAGGTGGGCAAAGCTCTGAGACTAGGGCTCTGGGACAGACAGACAGAGAGACAGCCAGAGACAGAGACAGAGAGCGCTCGCGTTAGTTGGTTCCAGGCATGGCTAAGTTAGAGCTCCCTGAGGTCTTTAAAGCAGGGCCTGGTGAACACGACCTCCCCCACCCTCACAAAAATTGTTTTTAAACAGGTGAGTTAAGCGGCAGAGCTTACAAAGGAAAAGTTTTGGAAAATCAACTTGTGAAGTAGGAAGGCAGCATCAGGACGGGGTAAAGAGTTTTATTCTCTCGCTGGGAGTGGTGTCAGGAAAGAAGTTGTGCCCTTGCATTTTTTGTAACAAAAAAGATTGCTTTTCATGGCTGTTAAAGTGACACAGGCTCACTGTTTGAAAAGTAGAAAATAAAAAAATAAAAACCACCCGTAAGCCTACTGTCCTGAAAAGCCCAGTGAACAAGAGGGTGCGTTTTCTTCCAGGTTGATTCTAAATTAGAGTCTCAGTACATGTAGTTTTCTAGCCTGAGTTTTCCATGTGTATTTTGTAGTCGTTTTCACGTGTCAAAATAGTCAAATGTGATATTTTATTGCCCAGTTAATTGTTAAAAGAACGTGCCAAGGGGGTTCCCTGGTGGGACTGGTGGCTAGGTTTTGGCGCTGTCACC
>PVJL010019102.1:0-14547 GCA_004026885.1 Lyroderma lyra | reverse complement strand
CTACAGTGCATTGTCAACTTGATGTATAATAAGTTCACCACCTAATGTGACTTCTCTTTCCATCACCTTATATTTAGCTTCCCCCCCTCCTCTCCCACCCCCTCCCCTTTCTCCCCTCCCTAACCCACTCGTTCCCAAATAAACATTAAACTATTGATTGTGTCCATGGGTTATTTGTTTGTTCATTTCTTTTTTTCTTTGCTTTCAGTTTTATATTCCACATGTGAGTGAAATCATGCAGTTCTTTGTTTTTTCTGTCTGGCTTATTTCACTTAGCATGATGATCTCCAGGTCCATCCATTTTGTTGCAAATGGCAGTATTTCATCTTTTCTTACAGCTGAGTAGTATTCCATTGTGTATATGTACCACAGCTTCTTTGTCCAGTCATCTGTCGCAGGGACCTTTGGTTGTTTCCATGTTTTGGCCACTGTGAACAGCGCTGCAATGAACATTGGGGTACATAAATCTTTGAGGACAAAGGTTTTCAAGTTCTTTGGGTAGATCCCCAGAAGGGGGATTGCTGGGTCACATGGTAACTCCATTCCCAATTTTCTGAGGAACCTCCACACTGCCTTCCACAGTGGTTGTACCAGTTTGCACTCCCACCAGCAGTGTACCAGAGTTCCTTTTCCCCCACATCCTCCCCAGCACTTGTTATTCCTTGTCTTGTTGATAACAGACATTCTCACAGGTGTGAGGTGGGATCTCATTGTGGTTTTGATTTGCATTTCCCTGATAGCTAATGAGGATGAGCATTTTTTCATATGTCTGCTGGCCATTTGTATTTCCTCATGGGAGAAGTGTCTGTTTAGTTCTTCTGCCCACTTTTTAATTGGGTTGTTTGTTTTTTTGTTGTTAAGTCTTATCAGTTCTTTATATATTTTAGCTATTAGACCCTTATCTGATGCGTTATTTGCAAATATTTTCTCCCATTCAGTTGGCTGTCTCTTTGCCTTGTTGATGGTTTCTTTTGCTGTGCAAAAGCTTTTTAGTTTGATATAATCCCATTCATTTATTTTTGCTTTTACTTCCCTTGCCTTTGAGGTCAGGTTCATGAAGTCCTCCTTGAGTCCTAGGTCTATAAGTTTAGTACCAATGTCTTCTTCTATACAGTTTATTGTTGCAGTAGGGACTTTTTATTGAATCATATCATTGTAATTATTACAGAGAGAGAGAGAGAGAAAGACTATGAATCTAGTAAGTTTACTTAAAATTTTCTATTTATAATAGTCTTCCTTCAATAATTACAAATAAACAGTTAATTTTGAATATCATTCCAAGGGGAATTATTACCTTTTTACAGAAAATTAGTTTTAGTAGATACTCACTCAATTGGTTATCTTGCTATTGTATTGTGTTTTTATCTTATTATTCAACAAAGATCTTGATTTAAATAGATCTAATGTATCCTATAAAAAGTATCACAGCAAGTCTTAGAATAAGAGCCATTTATAATCTAATTTAATTAATTTAAAATGATTTTCTGAACAATTTCATTTACTCAGCACTTCAGTCTATGAGATGCCCCAAAAGTACATTATCTATTAGTTTTTATTATTTATGACACCCATAAAATTATAGCAGTTCCTATTGTTGTCTGTACTTCCTGAACCAGAAGCCATTAAAGAATTGGTGTGGGTATCTCCATAATGGTCTGGCTGGAAAAGAAAGCCTATATTAGTTAATTCAATAGAGGAATTTAATAATTTCAACAATTGAGGAATTAACAAGAATGGGAAGTAGCAAATGCTTATACAGTTGAAAGGAAGGAAAAGTGTTCTTATTTGAGTCCAGGAGCTAGACTTAAGACAAAAGCTTCTAGATGAAGACTGAAAAGGCAAGCCTCCTAGCAGGTCCTCTAACCATAGAGACTTTCCCTTAGCACAAGAAGAGAATAAGGGCTTCTTCCATCCTCCTACCCTACATATTTATGCCATATTCTATTTTGGATAAATCTAATCCAATGCAGTAGACAAGAAAACAAATGGACAAGGATGACTGTGGACAAAGATACTTTCAAAATGTATTGAAGGAGACTTCCCCCTAAGATATGGATAGAGTACAGGAAGAGTGGAAGTAGATCTGAAAACAAAAAGGTAAAATTCTATGTGTTACTTCAACATAGGCACAGCTTTTGATTAATTGGGGCCTCCCTTTTTGGGTGACTTTTGCATGTTCTAATATTAGGATGGTTATATATATATGTGTGTGTGTGTATGTATGTGTATGTGTATATATGTGTATGTGTATGTGTGTGTGTGTGTATATATATATATATATATATATATATATATATAATCAGCCAGGAGAGGATGAGAAATATTCTAATACCCACAACTGCAAGACCTTTGAAGACAATCATGGTCCAGTATATTGTAAAATTTTGGTTCTAAGCTCAGACTTGAAAAAATGGTGAACAGAGATCTGTAGGACCTAAAAAGACTGGTGAAACACATCCATTCCCCAAACTACTCATTACTGCTCTGACAAATTACCATAAAGTTCACCCTTAAAATGGTTTCCTTTGTCATAGGGCACAAGATCTCCAGATACATCAGTAACCAGAGAAACATGGTAATACAATTGTAATGGATAATGGTCCAGGTCCACCCTTAATGTCTGAAAGACCCAAAGCAAGAGAACAGATGGTGACCACATACCATAAGTTAATTCTTAAAATTATAAATCAAATAAGAAAACTTTAAATAAAATATCTATTTTCCTTCCTTTAAGAATATACCTTAGTAACAATCAATAACAAAAACTGGATCAAAATTAGTAATATATCTAAGATGATTAATTTTGATCTTGTACATGAATAGCCAGCAAAGTTGAGATGAGAAACAAAATAAAGATGTATAAAACATATGGTATACAATTATACCATAAAATTAGTTTATGCCTTCACATCAACAAAACCAGAAATTATGTCATTATGTTCATTATTTTCAAATAATAAGTGTGGTATTTATAGTAATGATTTAAAACATTAAAAATGAAATACAACTGTTTTTAATGTACTCATTTTATTTATGCCTATAATACATTCCCTAAATTTTTCCCTAAAAATATAACCTAGACTTAATTTTTACCACTTGTGTAAATTTTGCCTAAGCACCTCTCTAAGGTAATCTCTCCCTACTTTGAGGTTCTCTAATTAGACAATTGAAAAATTACCTGTAAACTGGATTGTAATACTGCCTGCATTATTACCTTAAACTTTTACTTAAATTTTAAATATTCTGTGTGTATCTATATTTTTCCACAATAATGTTGCTCTCCCACAGTCCTATCTACTTTTCAGTCTTAACTTGAGACTCAGGTTTTGCCCTTTGGGTACTCAGGGCATCCGAAGTCAGCTTTTTATATATGTAGAGGGTAAGCAGTTATGATTGCTTGAGAATGTCTGCCATTGATCAAAAGTGAACACAGAATCACCTAAGTCTACTGATTCCTTTCAGGCTTCCGTACAGATCCTTAAATAATGCGATTATAGTCTGCTTATTTCTGATACTTTATGTGAAACCATCTACAGCCTGAAGATGCCCCATCTGATGCGTGACTTAACCTAAATAGTAGATACATAAAGTGTGTTTGCACAGGTAATGCACCTCAAATCATCATAGGCATAGTTGCACATTGTTCCAGTATCAGCAATGTTTATGGAAGATTTGACTAATCCTTATAAGTAATAGCCTTCAGCTGATTATCTGCTCTGTGTCAGACACATCATATTGGTTAGTGCACAGGCCATGGATTTAGATCGTCTGGGTTCAAGTCCAAGCATTCTGTGAATTTAGGCATATTACTTTAAATTTTTTAATCCTCAGTGTCTTCATCAATAAAATGGGTACAAATGTAATAATAACAGTTATCATAGATTGATTGTGAATATAAAATAAATTCATGTGAAGTACTTTAATGTGTGGGATAGAGTAAGTACATACTTGAATTTTGTATATGTATGTTTACATCTACACACGTGGACTTGCATGTTGGCAAATAAGTTAAATTCTCATAGAAATGCAAACATTGAAACATTTTTTATCTGTGTTTTACAAAGTGGAACCCTTGGAACTCAGCTTACACATGGCTCCAGAGCCAACTCAACATTACATATCTATACACATAGCAATTGTGTGTATTAATTGTATTAATCCACATTTAACACAGCCCAAACTTTCTTTTCTGATTAAAAAAAAAGTAACAAAAATAAGTTAGTGTGACCATTATGGGATCTATTTAAGTTAGTGACAGCTGACTTTGTTAAAAATGAGTGGTGCCTTGGTGTTAGAAGCATTAAGGTTCTCATTCAACTTGGGAAGCAATTGCTTTATTTAATTTTTTTTCTGAATTTTGAGAACAAAGGATAAATAGTTGTGATTATTTCAAACTATGTAATTAGGGCCCTTACACAGATGTGATGCTGGCTTAGAAACTAATAAAAGCTGCAAAGTATGAATTTTTATATTGAAATTGTATACATGTAATATGCTTGTTATAAAAAATAGCCAATATGAAACCCAGCTGGGCAATAGCCATGTAGACAGCCTCTAGCACATTGCATCAGTATATTTGTATTATAAAACATTTCCCGCTGCTGATGTTATAATCTTTCTTTAGTCTCAAATATTTGACTAAACTATTCCTTTTTAAAATACCAATTGAAAACCTATGATCTAATGGCATTTAATTTCCAGACACTGATACAAGTTGTGTCTTTAATGAACTTAACAGAAGCCTGCCTTCATAGATTTAAAGAAAGCATGGTGGTAACCTGGTTCAAGTCCTCATCTTACAAAGTGAGAAAATTATGGATCTGAAAGGGAAGCTAATTGCTTAAAATCAAAGATACATTCTTAGGCCAGAGACTACGACATGGGTGCCTTGCTCAAACAAAATTAACCCTGTCTGCCTACATTCCCAAAGACACAAGAAAAAAGAAAAAAGCACAGCTATATCTATACTAAAATCATATGAACATTTATTTTCAATCAGCATAGTGAAAAAGTAAAAAGAGAATGATAACCTTGTCCATATACACAATTAATGAAAAGACTGGGCTGAAAATTCAAGTCATTTACCTCATAAGAGAGAATCTCTGCTTTATTCATTATCCTTCTGCTGAGTATTTCATGGTGCCTGGCATATGGTAAGTACACAAAAAATGCTAGCTGAATAAAATTGCCTAAATTTGAATTGTTAGGGTACTTATCAGTTGTCAGATTTATGGGTTTTGTTATATTTTCTGAGAGCTGTGCAGGTTTTCTCACCATTTTGTGGATGCCTGTCCTATCTACTGAACTTATTTCTGAGTCAATGAAAATGTAAAGGGCTCAAAAGCAATAGAAGAGAAATTCTACCAAACTCATATAAATTGATATTTACAGCACACTAATAATTCTGATCTTGGGTTCACCACATAAAAGGTTCCTACCTAATCAGATTAAAGATTCCCAACATGTCAATACCTATTACAACTAGAAGAGTGGACCAAATACTATCAAACACTATACTAAATTATTCAGGAATTACTTCTGAAATACCTGTTGTATTTGATTTTCCTAAGAAGAATATGTACCATTTCCTAAAGAAGGGTTCCAAATTTTTGTTAACCTCAGGAACAGTGTGTTGCACTGAAAGTAAATACTCTAAAGTACAGTTGAGCACATTTTCCTTGGCCCTTTAAAAATGTTTTATTAAATTATAGGAAACTGCATAATTAAGAACTTTGAGGTTTTTTAAAAATGGATACACTACATTTATTGAATTCTCTTTATCAAATATACTCTGAAACATATTTCTGTAGCACAAATTAGTTTATACAAAATCAATAAACACAAAGATGTCAGTGTTAATTGGAAGTCAGATTGCTTCACTTCTGATATTATCAAGAATGCATATGAATATTAAATCAGATGAGTGTAGAATGAAGCAATACAATCTTGTACACAATGACAAGTCACCCCACATTGTTCATCTTTATAGTTTTGGCCATGTGCTCAGTCCTGGAAACAGCTGTTGGCCTGTTCTCTTCTCTATGCTCTTTGTGACTTTTCTCTCACCTGCATAACAGAAGCCTCAAATCCACCTTTGACTCCCTCTTTCAAGCTAATGTTAGCATTTATTTTTAAAGTTCATTCTTTACTGTGACTGGTTGTGTATGCTAGGAATTTAATATCACTTTCTAAATGTTTTAGAAGCAAAACTTAATCACCAGACCTTTGCAAACCCATGCAATTTGGTTTTCTGTTAGTGCTGTGATTACAAACTCACGGTGATGTTGAGTAGCTTACCCAAACCTCATTCTCCCATTAACTCTGCTATTTTTAGTTTATGATTTCACAGAATGCAAGGTTTTATAGAAATTTATTTATTCTGCTATCACCCAATGCTGAATCACAGTATAGGAAACTAAGATCATTAAGATGACATCAGAGTCTTAAAAGAATTCATAGTTTAATAAAACACACAGACATTGCAATTATAGATCTGTAAAAAAGATATTATGAGAACACAGAAAAGGAAAAACTATCTATCCTAGAAGTGATGTTTGCCAAAATGTTTCCAGGAGGTGTTGCCACTGGGTTGAGTCAGGATGGGTAGATGAGAAATGGAAGGGAGAACAAGACAAACCATTCCAAGCATGTTCACAGCCACCAAAAAATAAAGTACCATGGCTTAGCATGAGGAGGGTTTTTTCATTTTCAGGATGTTTAACCCAGTGTTAGAAACATAGCTATGAATGTATGATTTTTGGTCTGAATGATTTTGTAGGTGATGCAAAAATTGTATTGTCATGATTAATGAATGACATTGAAGAGTTTGGCAATAGCAAGAAGGAAGAGCAAGACAGTAATAGCTAATGGAAAAATGTTAGTATGACAGAAAATAAGACCTGTTGTCAAAAAAATGATTTCACAAAAAGTGGTTTTTATAACAAAGCATTCAGGTTTTTATGTTGACCACATCAACTTTACAGAAAAGAAGGGGGAAAAAATGCTAGAAACCAAAACTAACCCATGAGTTGACAGCCTAGGAGGAGGGGTATAATTCACAAAAGAAATATTAGCATAAAACTTGGAGCCAGCAGAGTGTGGAGTGCTTTTCCCACATTCAGTTTTTTAAACATTACATAGAAAACTAACAGGCTGACATTTGCATTTCCCCCCAGAGTACAAAAAATAGTGGATTAATCTGCAGTGAACACATTCAGAATTTCATTATGAAGCAAGGCCAAAACATGAAATCAACTTTGAAAATCAGAGGTGCAAATATTCTGTGAAACGACCTGTGAAAACAAGTTGTGTGTTTAAAGGCTGGAGTCAGTAACAATAGCTATGGCTGGGCTTAGAGAGGTGATGTAAGAAAATACAATTTGATTCCTATTGTTGGAAAAGAAGAATGTACTTTGCCTGGGCATTTAATGTGTTTATAATTCTATAATTAGGGATTAGTTCAGAAATGTCAGGAAACCACCAGGTGGTTTCTGAAAGTGCAATATAAATTCAAAGAAATACAAAAAAATATAAGGCTTTGTAGAGGCATAGTGATTTTGATTATTTGTGAATATTCAATGGAAATGAATTGTATTTTCAATGTACTGCTCTATGAAATTTAAGAACCAAGGGGGTATAAAAATTATTTATAAAATATGGAATTGAATAAATAGGTTGTCAAAAAGCAATGCATGATCTTGCTAAAAAAAATCAGTTGTTTCATGTAGATCTTATTTGGAGAAAAAACTTTTAAACATTTTTAAAAGTTTAAAATAAAGAAGATGCAATAAAAAATAATATATTTGGATTAGATGATGCCATCATTTTAATTAGGTTGCTCATTTTTCAAAAAATAATCTTTGTTATATTTTAACAAGTTAGCTGATTTTTCAATTTTATAATTGGATAATTTAGTATTTCCTTAAAGATATGCACTGTTTAAACTTCAAATTCAGCCAACTCTGCAAAGCAAAGAATGATCCATGCATTCAAGTAGCTAACAAACTTATTATCACAGATAAATACGCAAGAAGCCAGTGTGAAATAGTAGATAAATGAGCTGTGTGAACACAGAAGAAAAGACATTGATGCTGAAGGAAATAAAGAAAGATTTACAGAAGAAATGCACTTGAGTTGGGCCTGAAAATTTGGGGAGGAGTTTCACAGGGATATAGAGAAAAGTAGAGAAGCAAAATGAAGAAAGCCTGTATTGAACAAATCTTGGAAGGTAGGAAATTACCATTATTGTTCAAGGCCCCCTGAGTACTTTTTTGAGGCTTGAAATATGTTTGGGGAAGAATGAGATTTAGAAACAGATTTGATTTGACAAAGGTCACAGAGCTTGAAGTAACACTTAAGAAGTATGGACTAAACCATGGCAATAGATATCCATCAGAAATTACTGATGGGTGGATGAGTGGGTGGGTCAGAGTTTACTTTAGGAAAATTCTATTAGGTGACATGTGGAGTCTGGATGACTCACAGAAGAAAGCTCCCTTAATTGAGTATAGTAGTAGAAAAAGGAGATCAGTTATATTAATTATTAATACCAATATCTCATAATTTGCTAAATGATACTTATAAATTTATTTCAGTGAAAACATAATCATCCCAAAAAGTTCTTAATGAATGTTATACTAATAATATTATGAAATTGCTTCTATTTAACTTTAACTTACAAAAATGGCAATTTCATGAAGTTCTGTTGAATCTGACCCTTTATAAGTTTGGTGTTACACATTCAATTCATTTATCAAGGTTTCCAATTTATGTTTCCAACACAATTCAACCAGCTTTCATTTTAGGAGAAAAAATCCCTTTGAGTATAATGGAGAAAGTGAGAAAAGACAAAGGGTGAAAAGGAGAGATGTCTGGTTTTCGCATATGGCAGACTAAGGTAATAGAATTTTTATTCCTCCACCCTGCATTCCTAACACTAAAATGCTGAATACGATCAAATTATTGGAGAACATTAAATTTATAGAGGGGCTATAAAGAAAGAAAGGAAATTCTCCAGGCACCAGAAATAAAGGTAACTTGGAAGAGTGCAGCATGTCCCACAGGTTACAGGCTAGTGTGATCCTGAAGCACGGCTTTGGGCCCCTTGCACGATAGAGAGTGGGCAATGAGGCTGCGTCACGAAGAGCAGAACCTGGGGCTTCCCCTCCGTGAACAGCAGATCCAGAACTCCACCCATCTGCCAGGGAAGCCAGCATGAAACTTGTGTCTGCCCCGCATGTTAGATAAAAATTTTAAAAAATTAATATGATCAAAGCAAATCTTGCACTTCATGAAGGTGCAGCAACATCCAAATTATAAACCAGGAGATGAACAAAAAAAAACAAACAAAAAAACAGTCTTTAGTAGCTCAGCAGAAGCAAAAATGTCATAGAAAGCACAAATCGTGAGGAAAATGGCAAACCTAATGACAGTTATATTGACATTGTGTTCACTGCTATTAGGTTAAATATATTATTCTTGATATCTAACAACTCTATTAGGTCGTATTACTATCATACTTTGTATAAATGAGGAAACAGGCAGAGTGAGGTTAAGCCAGATGGATAAAGTTAAACAGCTAGAAAGTACAATGGATCAAACCTGACAATTTGGATCGGGAGTTCATGCTTTTATTAACCTCACTAAGATGATTCTTCAATGTAAATATGACTGTATTATAATTTAAAATTTAAATGAATTTCTGTAAGTGACAACTCATCTTAAACTAGGTGAAAATACAAGTCACAAATGGAGAGAAGCTATTACAAATACATATAATTGACAACACCTCAAGCCCAGTGAAATCCAACACTTTTCTGCTTCACGGTTGTGCTCTTTCAGTTAAATATTATTGAAGAAACACAACTTATTCAACTGGCCTGAATTAAATGAGTCATTCTTAACTTTAGGGGGACCCTAGTGCTATCTGTCAATCTTACTGTTTTCCCACATTTCATTAACTTTCTCATACTGAGAAATTAGATGGACTCCTATGTCAAAATCTGTAATCGTATCTCAAACTTCAATATAACTTCCATCCTCCACATTCTCAGCTGATAACCTGTGTTGCTATTTCTCATAGAAAACAGACACAATCTAAAAATGTCCACAGAATCCGACCAATATTTATACTGATCTAACTGTATCTCTCCATTGACACTGTGCCTTCTCTCCCATTGCTGTAGATGAACTGTTTCGATTCTGTCTAAAGCCACTATGGAGTTTAACTTAGATCTTCTTATGTACTCATGTTTATTGTTCTAGAATTTCTCATCTCCCACATTATCAGTTTTTCCTTTCTCACTGATTATTCTCATAAGAATACAAATATAGGGTAAGGGGACAGGTGCCAAATCAGGAGGCAAAATATTGTTTAATATTAATTTTTTAAAACGTTTAGTAACTCTACCAACTTGAATGCAATTTGCATAACAAAGGCTATAAAGAAAACAAGTCACATTATGAAAGGTAAATGTTTCTTGGTCAGTCATTTCACTTTTATCACATTTTATTTCTTTTTTTCTCATAGATTTCACTCTAAAAATAATGTAGAGTGCAGGAATTATTTGACCATTTGAACTCTGGTTGTAGTTTTAATACACAAAAGATATTTTAATTTATAGATATCTTTTTATTCTTTCAGAAACTACAGTTGTTACACTGTTAATGTCTCTCAGTTTATAAATATTACACTAAAAAATAAAAATATTTAATCTGAGATTTAATCAATATAGTTAAAGAATAAATTATTTCTTATTCAGCTTAATGTCATATAATGAATGATTTACAATTGCAACAGAAAATTACTAGAAAATTAATTTTGAACCAGAGATAAGTTGAAGGGCCAAGCTCATGGTTTTTCAATAAAACACATACTATTATATGCTTAAGTATCACATTATAGGAGCAATTGTGAAAATCTGAATTAGGACTATATATTTGATTATACTAGTTACTGAATGTTACATTGCCTAGAGTTTTATAATTTATTATACTTACGTGGGAGAATGCCTTTGTTCTTAAGATAACTAACTCTGAAATAGTTCAGAGAAGATAAATATATTTGAATTGATCATGGTAAAATATTATTAAAATATGGGTGTTAAATGTATTATTTTTACAGATTTCATATAAACTTGAAATTTTTAAGATAAAAATTAAAAGATACTAAATAAAAGTAAAAAATTAAAAATAGCATGAGATTTGAGTTCATTTCTTTAATAAAAGATTTTATGTATTACCCAAAATAAGGCAATATCAGGCTTATTTAAATGATTTATTTGTGTCTCTCTGTGTGTGTTTATGTGTGTATTCAAGAAAATATTTATTATAATCTCCTGTCATTTATGTAACAAGATTTTTTTATCCTATGTTACTGCACATGTTCCCTACACTTATTTAACAGCCCATATAAGATTTTAGGTAGGTTTTCACTTCAGTCATTACCATCTATACCTGTGAATATAGACATCATTCTTGCCTCAAGCTACTTGTGAGAGAGTTTTCGCTGACCTTCTCAGAACACATTTTTGAAGGCTTCATTGTCCACTGTCTAATGCTGTGTGTGTGTGCGTGTGTGTGTGTGTGTGTGTGTGTGTGTGGTTTCATTTCTAGCTTTGTTCCTATGTTTTGTTTTGTTTTGATGAAAATCATTTGTTGTTTTGTTTTATTTTGTTTTGTTTTTTTATGTGGGTAGTTCCCTGGCTGGGAATCAAACCCAGGCCACAGTGTTGACAGCGCTGAAGCCTGTCACTACACCACCAGGGAACTCCCATTTGTTTTAAATCTAATAAATATGAAATAATTCTGACTGCTTATAATAATATACTTTTAAAAGTCTTAATGTGGATTTGATATTTAGAATAAATATTATTCTAGAAAACTATTATTGCCTAAAACAATATTCTCCTGCTTTAGAATGTGTTCTTACATTGGAGAGCACTAAAATTTGTAAATATAAACATTATATAAATGAAAATTTTCAAGTTAGCTCAATGTCCATTTTTGACAGTTTTATTACAATAAATTTACATACCAAATAAATCAACCATTGGAAGTATACAATTCAGTGGTTTTTAATGTACTCCAGAGCTGTGCAACCATCACTACAATCTAATTTTAAAATATTGTTATCATCCTGGAAAAAACTGCGACCCATTAGCAGTAACTTCTCATTTCCCTTCACCCCTCCAAACTCCCTCTATAGCCCCAGGCAGTCACCAATCTACTTTCACTTAGCATAATATTTTCTAGTTTCATCTATGTTGGAGCATGTTTCAGTATTTCATTCTTTTTATTGCTGAATAACATCACATTCTATCATCCATGTATTAATTGGTGAACATTTAGGTTGTCTCCATTTGGGGGCTATTATGAATAATTAGGCAATGAACAATTGCGTACAAGATTTTATGTGAACATGTATTTTTATTTATTCTGGGAATGAAATTTCTTTGACATTTGAAGGAACAAACTATTCTCATAGGTACAATATATTTTCACAAGAGTGATCATATAAACTATAATAACATAATTAAGTAATCAATTATTTAAAATGATGTCCTCGAGTACAGGGACTAGGACTTATTCATATTTACTCCCAGCAATACTTTTGTGTATAAATCATAATTGCAACCATAACCTTAAAATATTTCTTGACTCAAACCAAATTATCCTTCACGATTTTCATTATTTTTTGCTTTTGGGGGTCAATATTTACTTCTAATCATTGACTTCCAAAATGCTTCTCAGAATCATACACTGTTTATATCCATGAAGCTAATAGATTAGAAAAAAATCTTTAAAAAGATTTTTTAAATACCCGCCAGTCAATTTGACATATGTCTTTTTTCGCATATTTGATCATTTTGTACTAGATTATAGATAGATAAATTAAGGGAATTCATATTATTAAGGACATTAAAAAGAGCTTTGCTCTAAAATTAGCCTCTCTGGTGCATGAAAAACACACTGGCCTCCATTTAGCCTTGAGAGGTACATGTGTACTTTAATAACCATAAAGAGATTAATTTTCTACACTAGGGTGTTAAATATTATCCCTTGAAATTCTGTTTTATGTAGTGTGTTCAAATAAAATGTGATCAAACAGAAGCTTTCAAATTAAGAATTTTAAATATCCCCATCTCCTTCTCAAGTAACAAACTGGTTATAAAAGCAAGTCTCTGTATTAATTTGCTAACGAACAAGGATTTTGGAGTTATATCCACATTGGTCCCAGGCTGCAGTTGTATTAATTACTAGATAGATTAACTACACAGTGATCTGGCACTTTTCATTAAACAGCTGATAAAACATTAGGGATGAACAATGGTTTAAACTTTGGCTTCAGATGCATGCACCCTGAGGCTATTTAATATGCCTTAATAAACTACTGTTTTCTACACAAATAAATTTTACTTAGTTGGAGAGTCTTCTGAGACAACATGGGTTAGAACTTGTCATTGTCTATCCTCAACTTTCAAATAACAATGAAGTCAAATATTCATACCAATTTAACTTTGTAAATTCATATCAAATTATTTTAATTAAATTTATGCACTATGAGTTATAAAATAAATATACCACGATATCAAGAACAAATAAAGATAAGTGGTTAAGGTTAAAGGAGGTCATAGGTGTGTGTTGTGGGTCCCTGCTCCAATAGAATTAGTGTCCTTATAAGAAGCAATACCAGAGAGCAGTATCTCCCTCTCTCTCTCTCTCTCTCTCTCCACATGAGCATGTACAAAGAGAAGACCATGTGGAGACCTAGCAAGAAAGAGGTCCTCTGCAAGCCAGAAAGAGCTCACCAAAAACTAAAGCAGCTGGAAGCTTGATTTAAACTTCTAGTTTCTAGAACTGTGAGAAAATAAATTTCTTTTAAGACACCCCATTTATGGTACTTTGTTATTGCAGCTGAGGAGACTAAAGCACAAAATAAGATGCAGAACCCCCACAGAATCAGAATCAGAGAATCAGGAAATGTTGATGATCACTCCCTAAACTATTAATGTAGGCCACATTTTAAAAATATTAGTATTAAATAATGAATACTTAGAACAGAAAATGGGTATTATAGCTTGAAGTTACATTTTACTTACTCTTTCAACTTAATTTGGGTGAATTAATTGATAAACAACAACAAAACTGCCCGTTTGATAAAAAGGAAAAAGAGCAATTGTTAGACTCCCCAGGCAGACATCTGAATGCTGATACTGTCTTACCACATACACTATTCTTCTGTAAATTCATAAATGAAATAGATTCACTTGCATATATGCATGTAGTAATAATTCTCACCACGGTCAGCAGAAAATCATTTTAATATTTTCTATTATTCAGGTAATTGGTTTGTGCCATTAGCCACACTTCCGCTGGTCTATCCTCTCTCTTTCATAACATAGCAGTTGAAAAAAGTTAGAAAGGCATTTTGTAATTATGGGTTTATTTATTTTTATTTTTTGCTTGAAAAGCTGTTTTGATAATTGTGATATTTTAACCAAGAATTTATTATTATCTTATTAGCATTAAATCTCTTTTTTTTTTTTT
>PVJL010019101.1:0-14557 GCA_004026885.1 Lyroderma lyra | reverse complement strand
GGAGAAAGGGGAGGGGGTGGGAGAGGAGGGGGGGAAGCTAAATATAAGGTGATGGAAAGAGAAGTCACATTAGGTGGTGAACTTATTATACATCAAGTTGACAATGCACTGTAGAATTGTATGCCTGAAACCTATGTAATCCTTGCTAACAGATGTCACCCCAATAAGTCTAACAATAAAAATGAATTTAAAAAATAAATAAATAAATAAATAGATGAAAACCATGCTTTGCTCAGGAATACTACTGTACACATACCACAGAGATTATTTTACAGCAGAGACTAGTTTGTCAAATTTAGATGACAAAACACTGTTGTGAGTTTGATATTGTCCAGTTAGTTATTTTTCATCCTCCTGGAGAGTCTGATTGCATGTAATGATGACAGCCCATCATGTCACTTCTCTTCTCCTAGGTGACTTCACTGTGGTAGAATATACATATTCTTAAGATACAAAGCCTAGCAAAAAGCACCCCACAAATCCACTGGATATCACAAATTCTTTTGCTTGTTCAATTATGTTGTTGATTTCAGGTGCTGCCTTATTTGCTAGTTTCTTAATCTGTCTTTTTGCTTTGTTTACATCTTTTTCAACTTTCTTCCAGTCGATTTGTACATAGCCACTATGACTAGCAATCTGAAAAAGAAAGCCACTACTTACTGCAGTTGATGCAAACTTTCCGACTTTCTGGAACAAAAGTCCTGCACACCAACCAGCCAGTCACTCCACCCATTATAAGCTGGGTGGCTACTGAGTAGTTTTCTACCACAGATCCAGAACTGTGGCCAAACACAATTCCATCAGTGGTGTCTTCTTGCATACTCAGTTAAATCCAACACTTCATATGACTCATCGTCACTTCCATATTCTTGGGGACGGGGGGTCCAGGTCACCATGATAATACTGGCAGCCTGTATTCTATTTTCTATTTTATTGAACTCTAATCAGAAGATTTTATTAAATGGCCCTGAAAAAAAGAAACTATAGGACACATATATATGAGGGGGGACCAAAAACCCCCTGGAATTATCTTCTGGATGGCGGGCCCCTTGTAGTATAGGCGTCCCCCACTAGGTAAGTGTTCTAGAAACCCATTTGCATTCTGGTGGTGTGAGAGGCTGCATAGGGCTTCAGTGAATTTTTTTTGGAGACTCTTTTCAATGCATTTGCACATTTCATGATGGGTGATTTACACCAATAATATGCAGCATGACAATATACCTGCTCACACTGTGCTGAGTATTCAACAGTTTTTGACCAAAAATGACTTGACCCCCATGTTCCACCCTCCATATTCACCAAATCTCACCTAAAGCAAGTATTTTTTTTGTTTTTTTGTTTTTTATGGTTTCCCAGATAAAAAAATTTCAGTTAAGGGAAACACTTTGCTGATGTGGAAGAAGTGAAACAAAAAATGACAGAACCACTAAAAGACATCAAAATTGAAAAGTTCAAGAACTGTTTTGAGCAGTGGAAAAAGTATCTCAATATGTATATTGCATCAGATGGAGATTGAAGATGATTAAAGTTAACACATGTAAGAATAAGTATACAATTTTTTATAAATAAATTCTGCAGGTTTTGAGTCCCCCATTGTATTGAAGTATTCAAGTCCCACAGACTGAAGCAAATGGGTGTAGATGCACAGTGACACAATATAGTACTAGAGAAGACAACTCAGGATGATACAGCTGGTTTTATAGGAAAACTCCACTGATTTCAGTCTAACCTTCTGTAGGGAATGCAGGAGCAATGAGTAGCTGTTATTATGGAAGTGGAAGTTATGTAACCAATTTGCACCACGAACTTATGAAATCAGTATTTTTTTCCTTTTCAGTATTATGTAATACCTCAAAATGCCTCTTGCATTTTGAGCTCATTTCAATTTACATTGCAGTAACATACCTCAGGATTTATATCTCTATATTGAAGTAATTTCAGTTATGTGAAATATAACTTTGTTTTTGAAATGTAACTTCTATACCATGCTGCTCTAAACACATCAACAGCTGTATTTTTGAAAAATTCACTTAAAGGTGTTAGATCCATGCATTTTTAAAATTTTATTTTTTTCCATTCTAATCACTTTTTTCATTTATAATCTTTTAAGATAAGTTAATATTTTACGATATTAAACTTGAAATTTTAAACATAATAAAAATAGTGTGGGATTTTGGTCTGTGATTATATGAAATTGTGAAGCATTAATGAAAGCTGTCTTTTCATGTTAGGTGTGTTTTGCTAAGTGAAACATTTAACTAAAATTTTGTTATCAAATTGAGATAAATTATTTTTCACAGAAAGACTTATGGAATTCAAGATATAGTTATACTTATGGCTAAGATTTATCACAGCTTAAAGATGTAAAGCGGAATCAGGAAAGGGAATAAAGATACATGGAGTGAAGTACAGAGGAAACCACATATGTTTCCCAGAGTTCTCTCTTAGTGGAATCACACAAGATGCACTTAATTGCCCCCAGCCACAGATTACAACTTATGTGAAATGTTGTCCATCAGGGAAGCTCACTGAGGCTACGAGTCCAGGGTCTTTCTCTGGAGTCAGTCCGGGAGTGCCTGTGTGTCTGTTAGTCACTGAAATTCCAGACACCCAGAAGGAAAGCAGCAGGTGTTCAGCATACACCGCATTATTTATTAGTTTAGGCACAGTGAGGCACTCTGACAACTTGGTGAAAGTTTTCTATGCATGTAGGCAGGTGTTTACTAGGCAAGTTCTCAGATGCCAGCAAAGAGCCAGCCTTGCAAGCAGGCCTTTCTAAGGATAGCAGGATCAGGCTGGCTATGTTAACTTCTTGACACAAACTATGAATTGCATAACACAGTAATTGAATTACAGATTGTCAGATGGATTTTACAAAGTGACTCAATGTGTATAAGAAAATCATTGTGTATATGACTACCTATAAATGTAGGTAATTTTAAAGATAAAGGAGTAGAAAAGATATAACATGTAGACAGTAAACAAGAAATCTGAAGTGATTGTACTATTATCAAAGTAGACTTTGGAACAATAAAAATGACCAAATATAAAGAGAAACAGTATACAGAGCGTGCCAAAAAAATGTATACACATTTTAAGAAAGGAAAAAATTGCATTAAAATTATAATACTCAATATATACCAATAATGAAAGATGAGTAGGGCCAATTGATTTTTGGCAAAGTTTTGGCAACACAATGGAAAATGAATAGTTTTTAACAAGTGCTTGAATATTCATATGTGAATAAAAGAACCCCAACAGAAAGTTTACATTTTATATAGTAACTCAGAATGGGTCACTGATCCAAATATAAGACTATAAAATGATTTATTGGTTAAATTCCTTAGGACCATGTTGAACTAACAGCAATTGATTTATACTTTAAGAATACCTTTATTATGCTGTGGGTGACAGTATTATCACAATTACTGTTTTACAAATGAGGAAACAGAGGCAAATAAAAGATTAGTAACTTAAGGGTACACAGCTTGGTAGATGTGTCTTGTAGTTATGGTTTATAAGGGATTTGTGTGACAAAAGAGATGGTGAAAAAGTGAGGTAGGAAGCAAATATTTAAGGACTTTTCCTCAATAGAGTCTGGATACTAGAAGCTCATTTCTCCTGCTGATTCTGTTAATAAATCATGCAGTTGCCTGTATAGTGTTGGCTTTTGTGGAGACTGAGGGGTCTGTCCCAGCTCTCCCTCCTGGCTTCTAGCAGGTGCTGGCAATCCTTGCTTCTCCTTGCTTTGTGGCTGCCTTCCAGTCTCTGCCACCACCTTCACATGGCCTTTTCCTCTGTGTCTCTGTATGTCTTCTCCTTTTCTGTCTCTTGTAAGGACACATATCCTTACAAGATTTAGGGCCTGCCCTAATCCAAGATAATGTGATCTTGAAGTCCTTACTTTAATTATAGCTGCAGAGAGCCTTATTCCATATAAGCTCACCATCACAGGTTCTGGGGGTTAGGATTTGGGCATATATTTTTGGAGGCCACTGTTCAACCCACTATACCACTCATCTGTTTACTAAAAGTAACAATTTGCTGGAGCCCCTCTTTTGGTCAGAAATGGTGCCAGGCTCTGGAGGTAAGAAAGTGAATAAAAATGATCCCTTTAATATCATACAGTCTAATTCCAAGAAAATATACAGAAACCCTCACATACTTATAATGAGCTGTGTTAAGTACATTGAAAAGATAAATATAGATCCTGTGGAATACAAATTAGGATGTTCACAAAGGTATTCCTCAAAAAGGTCATGTCTGTCTAAAACTGCCCTGTGCAATATGAAGCCTATGTGGCTGCTGAGCACTTGAAATGTGACTGGGGTGATTAAGAAACTTAGATTAAAATTAAAAGTAAAAAATCAGTTTTTAGTAATTGATAAATATGTAGCTATTGCTATTTTATTATTCATATTTTTAATTTTGTTTATTGTCCTAAGTCCTTCTAACATTCCTTGTAATTCTGTCTGGAAAGCTGATAGCCTTGCTGGGTGGAGTAGTCTTGTTGTAGGTCCTTGATTTTCATTACTTTGAATATTTCCTGCCAATTTCTTCTGGCCTGCAAAGTTTCTGTTGAGAAGTCATCCAACAATCTTATGGGAGTTCTCTTGTAAGTTACTAGTTGCCTTTCTCTTGCTGCTTTTAGGATTCTCTCTCTTTGTCTTTAACATTTGCCATTTTAATTATACTTGGTGTGAACCTGTTTGGGTTCATCTTGTTTGGGACGCTCTGTACTTTCTGGGCTTGTATGTGTATTACTTTTGACAGGTTAGGAAAGTTTTCAGTTATATTTCTTCAGTAGGTGCTCAATCCCTTGGTTTTTCTTTCTCCTCCTGGTACCCCAGTGATGTGAATGTTGTTGTGCTAGAGGTTGTCCCCAAGGCCCTTTAAACTATTCTCATCATTTTGGGATTCTCTTTTCTTTTTGCTGTTTTGATTGGGTGTTTTTACTACTTGTCCTCCAAATCACTGATTTGATCCTGTGCTTCATATAGTCTGCTGGTGATTCCTTCTAGTGCATTCTTCATTTCAGTTATTGTATTCTTCACTTCTGATTGGCTCTTTAATATGTTTTTATTTTTTGTCTTTTTTTTCTTGCTATCTTTTTGTTGAAATCTTTACTAAGTTCCTAAGTATCCTTATAATAATTGTTTTGAACTCCAGTAGGTTGCTTGCCTCCATTTGTTTAGTTCTTCTTCTGGAGTTTTCTCTTATTCTTTCATTTGGGACATATTTCTTTCCTTATTTTGGCTGCATCTCTGTGCTTGTTTTTATGTATTAGGTAGATCTGTTATGTCTCCCAGTCTTGCCAGGTGGCCTTATGTAATAGGTGCCCCCTGGATCCCAGTGGCACAGCCTCCGTTGTTACTTGCATTGGGTGCTTTAGTAGTGTCCCTTGTGTGTTTGTGTATGCCCTCCTATTATAATTGAGCCTTGATTGCTATTGGCATATCTGTGAATGGGATTGACCCTTAGTCAGACTGGCTGTGAGATTTGGCCATGTGCACAGCTTATGGGCTGCTGTACAGGGGGTTTACCCCACTGAGTGGGATTTTCCCCAGTGGGCTTTGGGCCTGTTGAGACTGCTGTTTATGTGTGTCATTTGTGGGGCTAATTTTGTGGTGCTCTGTTATGGTCTAAAGTCAACCTTGAAGTATGCTGGTTCTATGACCTCTTGAGATGGGCTCCAGTGCAGGCCCAGGTCACCTACTGCTTGTGACCAGCCAGAAAATACCTGGCAGGTGCTACATAGCCATTCATGATTGGTCATTTCCTATGCTAAACCTGGAGAGGCCACACTGCAAACCAAGGATGTCAGCCATTAATACCAGGCCCCTGGGTAGCTTGGCAAAAAGCCAGGACACTGTAAGATCTGCTGCCACCTGCCAGCTCCTGTAAATTTCAGCTGTTGATAGGGCCTCTTATGGTATATGAATTTGATGAGGCTAATTCTCAGAGTCACCAAGATGAGACAAGTGGTGTTCACTAAGGTTAATGTAGATTCTGGTTTGGTGCCAGTCTAATCCTGGAGCTACTAAGCAAAAGTCTCTAGAGCACACTCAGACCAGCCACCACCCACGTAGGGCCCTTGGACCTCCGAGAATTGTCCAAGAAAGAGTGCAATGTGGACAGGGCTGCTGTTCACCTCCAGCATTAGGCGAGTTGTGGAGGCAGGTCCTCTTTTATTCTTAATTGAATGTGTTCTTATTCTATTTATTGAATGGTAGTAAGAAATATTAATCAAGTATTGTGAACAGTTATGACTTTGATCCATGTCATGTGGGATTGTTTCTAATCCCTAAAGGTCTAGAGTTCCATGGGGGCCAATGATGTTCATGATTGGTTTTCAGCCTCATATCTATGAATGCCCAACAAATCTTTTGAAATCCACTCCATCTCTGCCTTAGATATAGAAAGATCATTACCAGAAAGTGCATGGAGGCCAAACTGCCCTATTTTCAACAGATATTTGAGGCCAGCAGGAAATTTACAAAAGTAGAAAATATACTATATTTTAGAGTCTTTTACCCAGCAATGTTGTTAAGCTGGGCATTCAGACAGGTGTGGACATGGAAGAGATGTAGCTGGTATGACAACTATGTAGTTGCAAGAGAAACCCTGCATTGGGAGGAGCTGGATATAGTAGATTTTTAAAAGTCACTTTTTTCGAGTTGTAAAGGGGTCATTGACAAGTGCAGAATAAGTCTTTGGTTATTTCTTATTCTTTGAAAACTAATCTTCTTATCATTCACTCTCTCTAACTACCCAAGTCAGAACTGGTAACTTTAGTATCCACAAGGTGAGGAGTCCAACACACTATGACAACTCCAGAGATTTTATGCTCCACTTTGTGTACATTGCTCATTTTCATGATTGTGTGAGACCTTGTCATTTCTAGGTGTCCCTCACCCAGTGATGCTCCCTCTCCCTACTTGTCCAGCTTAATGTTGATGCTCAGTCATTATGAATCTCCCAGTTCTTGCTTTATCACTTGTCTATACCCTAAACCTGGCTGACTTTGCCTATTATGCAACTCCACCCATGCAACTGCACTTGGGAGAACACACTGTCCTTTTGAACTCTTCAAATCATGACCATCAATGTGTTCAGCAATGATGCCATATGTCTGTAGTCTAGTTACTCTTCCATTATTCCAGACTATTTTTTTTATACTTACTTCATATTCTGATTATTTCAACATTCAGTATGTTTTCCTCTGTATTCCTGTTATCTAGGTCTAATGATTAGTGGCACTCATTGCCATTCTCAAAAGTGTTCGTGTTAAATTATAATTGACTCTACAATATTGTGAGAGGAGCCATGAACAGGGGCAAGGGAGGAAGGACACAGAATGAGCTGCAGAAGGAACAGAAACCCTGCACTGCACAATGAAAACACCCTGCTTGAAAGGTCAGGAATGAAGTGCAACTGCCTTGTCTGCGTGGAGTAAAAGAAGTGAGTACAAATATGGAACCACATACACAAGCCATATAGGCAAAAAATAGCTTGGAGAGAAAGGGGGTGGCCTTTTCCCTATGACCACCACTGTCTGCTCACTGTTCATGAGAACTGAAAAATATATGAAAAATGTGAAAGATGGAGCAGTTGGCCATTTCTGAGGTTTGCACTGTCGACATGCAGCCACTTTGGAAACCAGCTTGCAGTCCTCTGGTAAGGCCAACTTGAGGCACATCCATCCTAAGTTCCAGTAGTTCTTCTAAAAGGAGCACACAGTGGTGTGACTCTCAGACATGGATAATAGTCGAGATCAGAGGTGTCCAACTTTTTGGCTTCCCTGGCCACATTGGAAGAAGAATTGCCTTGAGCTACACATAAGATACACTAATGATAACTGGTGAGCTAAAAAAAAAAAAAAAGGAAAAAAAAAGAAAAAAAAAGTCCATGTGTAATTTTTGTATGTTTTAAGAAAGTTTACAAATTTGTGTTGGGCCACATTCATAGCTATCCTGGGTTGCTTGCAATTCGTGGTCCACAGGTTGGACAAGCTTGGTCTAGATAGATAATATCAGCAAAGCCTGGGGACTATATGAAGGAACTTCAACACAAGAATGGAGAAACACATCATGTATAGTCAATAAAACTGAATGTTGTGCAACTGGGAGAATGACTAACAAATGTCACACTTTCTCCAACTTGGAGTGATCTCTCAAATAGGTTGATTAAGAAAAGCCAATCACAGAAGGTGATATAGAGCATAAGACTACTCCTTTAAAAGTCAAAATAGATATGAAACTATTTAATATCTTGTATAGGGATTTTAAAAGATACTGAAAATCTATGATTAATAACAGGTGATTAGTGAACACACACTTAGGGTCGTGGTGGCCCTATGGTGAAGGTACTTCAAGGGCCCCCAAAATAGTGATAATGCCTGATTTTGTAACCGGAGAGCCAGGTGCACTGATCTTTGTTCTATTTTCTTCTTTATCTTAGATGCATATGTTATATTTTATAGAATCTCTCATGTGCCAGGTATTCATTTTGATGAAGTGGAAAAAAATAACCACACGTTAAAACCTTAACTAACCCTGGGCCTTTACCCACCTGAACCTTCTGCAAAGAGCTGATTCAGAAAACACCATAAAGGAGATCAGTTTTCAAAATGGAATCAGAAGAAGATCTATACAAAGATATTACAAGGAAAATGGAAGAGGAAGAAGAATGCTCAGAAAAACATTACCACAAAGTCAATAAAAATGATGGTTAACTTGTGGCACTGACATTCAATGAAGTGTTCACCTCTAAAAACAAGAGACAAGTGAGATCCAAGAGCTCAGAGGGGTGATTCAGGATGGTTTCAAATACCTTGGCAAACCAAGTGTGTGCCCCCTGCCTGCAGAGCAGTGGGTCAGGGGGGAAGGAGAATATTCCCTGGAATTAAAACTGGAGAGATTTTCTATGGGAGCCCCCCCTGTCTCCCATATATTGTCTAGTTATTCCACTTGAGCCATTTCAAATGGTTACATTTTTAAGTCACGGAGCCCCTCTCTTCAAGGCCTTCTTGCGTGCCAGGCGATGTGCTGAGTCCTGCTCTAGAGGCCTTGGAGTTTGAGGGTTTATATGACAATTAAATGGTGCCATGGGAGAGGTGTCTAGGGTCCCTTTAAACTGGTCCAGGTTTCTGAGAAACATGTCAGAAAAAACAACTTCCTGGGTGAAGCCTGAAGGATGAGTAAGAGTCACTAGGGAAGCTGAAGAGTGGAGGGTGGAAAGAGTAGTCTGGACAAAGGAGCAGAATGTGCAAAGGCCTCAAGGTAGCAGAGGGTGTAGAATCCTAAAGGAGAGCCTTGAGCAGCAGGCCAGGCCCAAATAGGGATGCTTTGCAGGCCAAGTTAGGGAATGTGACACTATCTTAAAGGAGTTGGAAAATACCATTTTAAGCAAGGGAGTTAAATGATCAGACTGATATTTGTAAAAATTCACTCTTTTCCACCAGATCAAACAATTCTTTGCCCCACTGAGATCTCAAATCTATCTGCTCTCCTACCAACAATTATCCAATGCCCTCCCCTGCCCCTCGCCCCGCATAGCTCAGATACCAAGGGTTATCATCATAAACACTCTCCGCTCCCTTGCTCCACTCTCTCACTATTTGTCCTGTTGACAAGAAAACAATTCACAGCAATGCTCCATTCACCCTCTCATGGTCACATGTGGCTCTGCCTGGTGGATGAGACCTCTCCAGAAGCCCTGGGTGAGGGCCCTTGCTGGGGAGACTGTCTGTGCACCTGTCACAGACCTGTTATGAGCCAGAGGGAGGGGATGGGAGAGATAGATAGTCAGGACACTACCTGGGTCAGGGGATCAGGTCTCATCCCCTCTGCTTCTCCATTCAGCCTGGTGGTCCTCTGTGGACATCTTTCTCCCCATATGCTCTGGGAACATAAGGCATCTCTACTACAGAACACCATGAGTTTACCTGACAACACGTGTTAATGGAGCCCCAAACATCAGTTAGCAAGGGAAGAAGCTACATTACTATGGGGTCATTAATTATATCTCAATAAAGCTGGAGTAAATAAATAACCATGAAGTGATTTGCTTATGCAGTTGTACCCTTAAAATATGCCTATTTTTATGTAAAATATCTTTTATTGTTTTCTGGTTATAAAATTATTTCATGTTAACAAAATTTGGAAAACTATCAAAGATAATAAAAAGTCATAATTCCACTACACAGTAATAACCACTGTAAAATGTACGCATACATTTGTATGTGATTGTTTATGTCCACTTGAAAGAAAATTATATGTAAATATGTTCACTGTAATGGGTGTGTGTGTATATGTGTATTCATACATATTAGCTATTGAAATTTGCCTTTTAAACTTGAAATTATACCATAAACATAATTTAATGTCAATAAATTATGACATTATTATGTAGACAATATTATATAGATAAATATTATGTCTACAACATCATATTTTCTTTTTTATATACTTACCTCATTGCAAAATAGTGCTCTTTTTTTAACAGGAGAAAATAAATTGAATACATAGTTATTGGAACCCCACATACATGAGGGAGCAAAGACCCCAGATGGGAGATCCAGCAACAGAAAGGGAAAATGGGTATGTAAAGCATTCTGAGTTAAGGATGAAGTAAGGTGTAGTGGGACTCCATTGCAGGGACAGCACATGTTCAGTAATTAGCAGTGTTCCCTGCCATAGAGGTAGGTCAAAAAAATTATCTCTGGTAATATTTTATTATGGGCAAGGCCCCTAATTCAAGTTCTTCTAGGTAGTTAAGGGAAAGGCAAAAGTTTCTTTTAGGCCTGCAGCTTAAGTTGCCTTTGGCCCAAAAGCACATACCAAAGGCACATCTTGGGGAGACTTGCTCTGAACCCCCACAGTTCCATACTGTGAAACTTCCTTGGAAGTTTCACATTCCAGTATTTTAGCTGCGAGATTGTTCTATAGCTCTTTATACCTGTCTTAGTCTTTAATAAAAGGTCCGTTCAAATTAATAGTTGTGTCTCATTTCAGGAGGCTATGATATGGTGGGCTCCCAAAGTTAAGCCTATGGAGTAAGCAATTTAATAAGACATCTCTATAGAAACAAAGAAAAACAACAGTTAATGATTGGAGCAGAGTATAGCGCTGGTCTCTTGAGTTTCAAGGACAGGCAGTCGAGATTTCTAGAAGTCTGTCTCAAATCATCTGCAGATGGAATAAAGGCAGGCAGTTATAGCCCGATAGGTTCTCCTGGTCTGCATTTTGACTATCTCTGGTGATATTTCTACAAGAGGCACAAAGACGGTCTACAGACAAGCTCTTGTGATGATTTCTCTGAAATCTATGTCAAGTTGCCCAACTTTAGCTTGCATGGCCTTGGAAAAGGGAAGTTTTAGTTCTCAATGATTCCAAGTCAAAAGATAGTAAAATGAAAATGTTAGTTCATAAAGTTGTAGCAAAATATTTAATAAAACTAGAAAAAAATCAAGATCCAGCCCAGTTTATAGGTCAGAAAAACAAACAAATAAAACCTCAAGAGACAATGAATAGCAGTAGAATTTAATAACACAGAGGTGTTTATTAGTTTATATTGAAACACAATTTTTCACTCTAAAATAACCTGCTTTTTATCGAAGGTAGCCAAATTAAGACAAATTTATTTGCAAAATAAGTCATTTCAATTAACTTTATTATTTGTATAAGTCCAGAAAAAAATAGTAATTAAACCCATAGGCTTTATAAAATCTGTTTTGCTGGAATTTTTCATAAGGAATTTCGAGATTGAACTTAAAAACTTGAGGCCGGAAAAGCCAAGGCAAGGACTTGCCATCGACAATGCCTGCAATACACATAGAGCTGTGTGAGTTCCTATCTTCTTGAGGTCCCCTAAATATCCTGAGGTTCCTGCCAAGAAGTGACATTCTTTACTTACCTGGTAAGGCTGCTGGGAACCATGTAAGCAAAGTACCAGGATGGTATTTCCAAGGGATTTTCTTGGCTTCCAGAAGTCAATCTTAATTCTTTAAAATTGTCTGGTCATATCTGAGTCTATGCATGTCTGTTTTGTGAAAGGGCCATGTATGCAAAGCAGCCCCCAAATACTGAAGAACTCTCAGGACAAAGAATGATGGAGACAGTCCACCTTGTCAGTTTTAAGAGTTTTAACGGAGAACTTACAGGAATGCAGTCCTGGGCGGCAGTTAAACAGAAAATGTATCCGCACATGGTTCACCCACAGATGACCCATTTTCTATGCCCTAAAACCAGGCCTCAATCCTATGAAAGGAATCCAAGGATGGTTGAGGGGAACAAAGGGACCAGATACAGGGACTCTTACACTAGAGCAAGTTAAACATTGAGGATGCCTTGTCTTAGAGGAAGGGTTAAACAGTGGAGGGAGGATTAATGGTAGTTGGTGATGAATGAGAAGGCTCTGTACACATCTCAGAGTCTACCTGGGAGGAAAAGGGGAGGCAGACAATGGTTCATGTGAATTAGTTTTAAACTGGAGTCAGCTTTTTAAGATGAAGTCAGCTCTGTCCACACAATATCTATCTCAACCTGGATAGTCCAGTCAAAGCCCTGGTAATATAACTGATTTCCTATTGTGTTCTGTTATAAGGAGAACAGATTCTTATTTATTTATTTATTTATTTATTTAATTTTTTAATTCATTTTTATTGTTAGACTTATTGGGGTGACATCTGTTAGCAAGGATTACATAGGTTTCAGGCATACAATTCTACAGTGCATTGTCAACTTGATGTATAATAAGTTCACCACCTAATGTGACTTCTCTTTCCATCACCTTATACTTAGCTTCCCCCCCTCCTCTCCAACCCCCTCCCCTTTCTCCCCTCCCTAACCCACTTGTCCCCAAATAAACATTAAACTATTGATTGTGTCCATGGGTTGTTTGTTTGTTCATTTCTTTTTTTCTTTGCTTTCAGTTTTATATTCCACATATGAGTGAAATCATGCAGTTCTTTGTTTTTTCTGTCTGGCTTATTTCACTTAGCATGATGATCTCCAGGTCCATCCATTTTGTCGCAAATGGCAATATTTCATCTTTTCTTACAGCTGAGTAATATTCTATTGTGTATATGTACCACAGCTTCTTTATCCAGTCATCTGTCACAGGGCACTTTGGTTGTTTCCATGTTTTGGCCACTGTGAACAGCGGATCAATGAACATTGGGGTACATAAGTCTTTGCGGACAAAGGTTTTCAAGTTCTTTGGGTAGATCCCCAGAAGGGGGATTGCTGGGTAAAATGGCAGCTCCATTCCCAATTTTCTGAGAAAACTCCACAATGCCTTCCACAGTGGTTGTACCAGTTTGCACTCCCGCCAGCAGTGTACCAGAGTTCCTTTTTCTCCACATCCTCTCCAGCACTTGTTATTCCTTGTCTTGTTGATAACAGCCATTCTCACAGGTGTGAGGTGGTATCTCATTGTGGTTTAGATTTGCATTTCCCTGATAGCTAATGAGGATGATCATTTTTTAATATGTCTGCTGGCCATTTGTATTTCTTCCTGGGAGAAGTGTCTGTTTAGTTCTTCTGCCCACTTTTCAATTGGGTTGTTTGTTTTTTTGTTGTTAAGTCTTATTAGTTCTTTATATATTTTAGATATTAGACCCTTATCTGATGCGTTATTGACAAATATTTTCTCCCATTCAGTTGGCTGTCTCTTTGCCTTGTTGATGGTTCTTTTGCTGTGCAGAAGCTTTTCAGTTTGATATAGTCCCATTCATTTATTTTTGCTTTTCCTTCCCTTGCCTTTGAGTTCAGGTTCATGAAGTCTTCCTTGAGTCCTAGGTCTATAAGTTTAGTATCAAGGTCTTCTTCTATACAGTTTATTGTTGCAGGTCTTATATAAAGGTTTTTAATCCATTTTGAGTTAATTTTTGTATATGGAGAGAGTTCATAGCTCAGGTTCATTCTTTTGCATATGTTTTTCCAGTTTTTCCAGCACCACCTACTAAAGAGGCTGGTTCTCCCCATTGTATGTTTTTGGCTCCTTTATCGAAAATTATTTGTCCATATATTTGTGGGTTTATTTCTGGGTTTTCAGTTCTATTCCATTGGTCTCTATTTCTGTTTTTCTGCCAGTACCAAGCTGTTTTGACTATTGATGCTTTGTAATATAAATAGAAGACAGGAAGTGTAATGCCACCAGCCTTATTCTTTTTATGTAGTATTGCTTTGGCAATTTGAGGTCTTTTATGGTTCCATATAAATCTAATAATTCTTTTATCTATTTCATGAAAGTATGATTGTGGGATTTTGATGGGTATTGCATCAAATCTGTAGATTGCTTTGGGCAGAATAGCCATTTTAACAATATTAAGTCTTCCTATCCATGAATAGGGGCTATTTTTCCACCTCTTAAAGTCTGTTTCAATTTCTTTCAAAAGTGTCTTATAGTTCTCTGTGTATAAGTCTGTCACGTTCTTTGTTAAGTTAATTCCCAGGTATTTCATTCTTTTTGTTGTGATAGCAAAAGGAATTGACTCCCTCATTTCTTTTGCTGTGGATTCGTTGTTTGTATAAAGGAATGCTGTTGATTTTTG
>PVJL010019100.1:0-14558 GCA_004026885.1 Lyroderma lyra | reverse complement strand
GAGGAGGCTTAAAATCTCCTCTTTATTTTTGATGTCTTTTCCTGCAGATGTCAGCAGCCCCCTCTGTCTGTATATTGCCCCGTGAATGTGAGCAGTAGCAAAAGCGTATCTGCTGTCCGTGTAGATGTTAATGTTTTTTCCTTCAGCCAAACGTAGGGCTTGTATCAGAGCCACTAGTTTGGCTTTTTGGGCTGAGGTCCCTTCCGGTAGGCTGCTGGCCCAGATTACCCTTTTTCCATCTACCACTGTCACCCCCGCCTTTCGCTTACCCTCGACCATGAAGCTGCTGCCATCCGTGTACCAGTTGGGGCTCCCAGCCCATGGTTGATCTCTTAGATCACGCCGGGTGCTGGTTTCTTCAGCTAGGATGTCAGCACAGTGATGAGTGGGTGATGAACCTTCGGTCTCGGGCAGCAAAGTGGCGGGGTTGAGAATGGCAGGGGGAGCAAAAGTCACACGCTCTGTCAGCAGGAGGCTCTGATAGTGAGTCATGCGGGCGTTAGTCATCCATCTATCTGGGGGCTGCCGGATAATGCTCTCTAGAACGTGGGGCGCCACTATAGTAACTTGTTGTCCCAGAGTTAGTTTGTCGGCATCTTTGACCAACAGGGCCACGGCCGCGATGGCTTTTAGACAGGATGGCCATTCGCTAGCAACTGGTTCTAATTTCTTTGATAGGTAGGCTACCGGTCTCTTCCAGGGTCCCAGGGTTTGAGTAAGGACCCCTTGGGCCACTCCAGCCCATTCATCAACGTATAGGGTGAAAGGCTTGGTTAGGTCGGGCAGGGCTAGGGCCAGGGCTGACAGCAAAGCTTGTTTGACTTTATCAAAGGCCTCCTGGTGTTCTGGAGTCTATTTAAACTCTCCCCCTTCCTTGGTCAGGGGATAGAGGGGGGCTGCTAGGGTGGCAAACCCTGAAATCCAGAGTCTGCAGAAACCAGCCGTGCCAAGGAACTCCCTCACCTGGCGAGGTGTTGTTGGGGTCGGGATTCGAGTCACAGTTTTTTTCCTAGCCTCAGTCAGCTATCGCTTTCCTTCCCGGAGTGTGTATCCCAGGTAGGTGACCTCAGTCCGGCATAACTGTGCCTTTTTAGCAGAGGCGCGGTACCCCAACTCACCTAGTTCCGTCAAAAGCCTCTCAGTCCCTTGCCTGCATTCTGATTCGATAGCTGTCGCCAACAACAAGTCATCAACATATTGAAGCAGAGTTACCTGTGGGTTTTCAGCCCTGAAAGTAGCCAAATCTTGGTGTAGTGCCTCATCAAAAAGGGTAGGAGAGTTCTTGAACCCTTGAGGCAACCTAGTCCATGTTAGTTGTCCTGTAGCTCCAATTACAGTAGTCTTTTTATTTTTTAATTTTCCTAATGGTTGCTTTAGTACTGAGTGCTCAGCTCCTGTATCTACCAAAAAGTCCATAGGGGTCCCCTCCACTATCAGGGTTACCCTAGGCTCAGGGAGGGGGTCCGAGCCCCGTCCCCTCTAGTCATCATCTTCTAGGGCCAATACCTTTGGGGCCCTGCCTTTCTTTTTGGGACAGTCTCTTGTCCAATGTCCTTTTTCCTTGCAGTATGCACACTGGTCTTTATCTAATGGTCGTCTTCGTCCGTTATTCCTGGTGGAGGCCTCCCATTGCCCAGGTTCCCTTGCTGTCTAGGTCCTGCTCTGTCTCTATCCCTTTCTCCTACCACTGCAGCCAAAATCCTAGTCAAGTTTCTTTCTTGTCTATGATCCCTCCTATCTTCCCTTTCTTCTGCCTCTCACTTTTCTCTCTCCTTCTTCTCTTCTTCTGCCTCTCGCTTTTGAAACACTTTCTCTACTTCTTTAACTAAATCCTGTAAAGCACAATCCTGTAATCCTTCTAGCCTCTGGAGCTTTTTCTTAATGTCAGGTGCTGACTGTCCTATAAAAGCCATAGCCACCGCCGCCTGCTGACCCTCTGAAGTCGGGTCAAAAGGAGTACAGCGTCTATAAGCCTCCATCAGTCGCTCAAGAAACACAGACGGCGGTTCTACCGAACCCTGAAGAACCTCCCTTACCTTAGCCAAATTGGTGGGGTGACTTGCTGCCCCTCTGAGACCTGCCACGAGAGCCCGGCGATAGACTGTCAGTCTCTCCCTACCTTCAGCGGTGTTGAAGTCCCAGTCAGGTCAGTTGAGAGGGAAACCAGCATCTATTTCATTAAGTAGGTTGGTGGGTGTCCCATTGGCGCCAGGAACACTTTTCCTGGCTTCTAGAAGGATCCTCTCCTTCTCTTCAGTGGTAAACAGGACCTGTAAAAGCTGTTGGCAGTCATCCCAGGTGGGCTGGTGAGAGAACATCAGGGACTCTACTAGCCCTGTCAGACTAGCAGGATTTTCTGAAAAAGAAAGGTGATTAGTCTTCCAATTATAAAGATCGGCCGACGAGAACGGCCAATACTGAAGGGGTTGGAGATTGGGAGGGTCTACGGGGGGCCCGTAGACCCTCAGAGGCAGGGCCACTGTTGAATCGGGCCCTCCGGGGCTCTGTGCCTGACGACTTCGGGTACCAGCGGCAGGTCCGGCATCTTCAATGCCTCGGTCGGGAACTGGGGGAGGGTTGAGGAGGTGGAGGTAGAGGTGGTTGTGACTGGGGGTAGGGTGGGGGTAGAGGAAGGGGCCATTCTGGGGGCTCCTCAATTTCGGGATAGATCTTGGGAGGAGCAGAAGGTTTAACTTCAGTCCAATTATCTAGAGTCAGACTAAGGGGAGTCGTCACAGTCTGTCCTATTGTTCGAGTCAACAGTAATACAAAGAACACACAAAACAAAATAAGACACAAATTAACAAGCGTCCGCTTCCACTTGGACGACCAAAACCAGAAAAAGAATTCAGACGGTTGGGAGGGCAGGTGGTCCCTCCTCTGTAGGAGGGTCACCGCGTCACTTGCGACCTCCAGACAGGACAACAGTCCCTCCAGACAGGACAACAGTCCCTTCAGATGGGACAACGGTCTCTTCAGACGGGAAAACAGTCCCTCCAGGGTTGGGGCGTCCCCCAAAACAGAAATTATATCAGAAAAAAAACGAACCTAAACCCGAGCGGCGCCGCACAGAGACAGTAGACAGACAGACAGAAACAGACAGAATCTGAATCTCACCTCCAAGGGAGTCCTCGGAGTTCTAGGGTGGACGCTCATCCCAGACGAGCCCCCAAATGAAAGACCCCCAAAATGGGGAGACCCTCACTCTAGTCTCGGGATGGCGCGACACCCAAGAACTCACGAGAGACTGATCTTGATGCAAACAGCAAGAGGTTTATTCAGGAACCAGTGCACTGGGGCCGACTCATATCCCACGCAGGGGTAGAGGAGTTCAACCCCCAGCACAAGGGGTAAGGGGTTTATAAAGGCAAAAACTACAAGCACCTGGCAGCAGCTGATAATATTTGGTAATCTAGCAAGTTTGTATAGCGAGTTCAAGGAACTATTTCCTGGAACAAAGGGAGTTGTTGTCTGGAGGGGGAGGTTGCCATCTGTGCTGTGGTCAGCACATTCGGGCCATCTCAAGGTCTAGTCTAGGGTCTGAAATTTTCCACTTTAACCCTTCATTGGCAGCCAGCCTGAGTCCAATCTCAGCTCCTAGAGATTGCTGCCAGTTCCTTGCCAATGGCCTTCTGTCTCATCTGAGGCCTTCAAGTCCAACAACAGTATCTCTCTGTGTCAAATTGGTACTGTGAAATGGCAATTTTTCCTCAGTACTTTGTCTCTCAAAGGAAAGAATTCAATCAAAAGAGAGTTTGTGAAAATATAGAAAAGTCAAAAGTTTATTATAGAAAAGTTAAAAGTTAAAGTGCACTTGGAGAAGTGGGGTGGAATGACCCAAGAGTGGCAAGCAGCACCCACTTCCATTGTTTGGAAATTTTTGTATCTCTGGATGTATGGTCCTCCCCTTTCTTTCCTGCAGGATCCTTCTGAAAAGAGCCAAATCTACATAATAATATGATTTGGTGAAGTAGGGCCACTGGTTGAATAGGTGGGGCTTTTTCCCTTTCAATTTGATAACAGCTGATAATGGGCCAGGGCTTACTCCTAGATTCAGGGCATCTGTTAATGGTCCTCCTTACAGGAAAATTCCCCTTCCTGCATTCCTTCTCTTTATTTTTCTAAATTTAGAGGCAGCTGATAATGGACTGGGAAACTCCTTCTCTCCCATTCATATCTACCTACCTGCCTATTTTGTCAAAATCTTCATGTGTTTAGCCTCCCTTCAGAAAGAGCCCTTTTCATTTTAGGGCTCACCTAATTCAATCAAGCCCACTAAAGATAATCTTTTTTAAAAAGCCAATTAAGTAATTAAGTGTGCTACCCTATCCTTTTCATATCTCTCCCACACTTAAATGAAGGAAGTTATATAAGAATTTAGGGGAGCCATTATAGATTTCTGACTCACAAAGGGCAAGGCTGGGATCCACTTTTTATTCTTTCACTTTTTTATTTATTTATTTATTTACTTACTTACATATTCATTAATTCATCCATTCATCCATTCATTTTTTTCCTTGTAATAAAAAATTTATTGAACACCTGTATGCCAAACTTTGTGGATATAAACAGATACAAACTGCTCTCACAAAACAAACCTAGATGGATATTAGGTGAGGCAATGCCTGCATCTAAGAAAATTGATGAGATGCAATGAAGAATGTAAGACACATAATAATCTTTTGACACTTTTAAAAATATTTTTAATAATTGGAAAAAGTGCAATTACACTGAAAGAACCACAGGATGAATTGATATCATTTACACTTAATTAGGAATTAACACAGTCATCTTTTTGAGCTACTGGAGTGCCTCCAGGAACTACTGTGTATACCTTTTATGAGTTAAAAATATGAAAAGAACACATACATAAAAATATATTGATATTGTGGGGCCTAGGAGACTCTGTTTTGACAGTTAGCCACCATTTCGAGAGAAGCGAAACTTAAGAGTTCACCCAGTTCCTGCTTCCTGCCCCATATCCCTCCACCTACCCAGTAACACCACGGCATGTCACCCCACCCGCCTGCAATTTTTTCCTTTAAATTCCCATGCCTATCCAGGTTTGGGGCCGTCCTCTCTCTGCTGCATTGGAGGGCGGACGGACCGAGCTCGAGCTTGTAGCAATAAAGTCTCTTTTTGTATTTATATCGGAGTCAGTCTCTTGGTCGCTGTGGGGGTTGAAAACAGGGAGCACAACATCATGGGGGCTCATCTGGGATCCCCACGGCCCTAAGACCACCGCCCAGAGAGACTTACACCACCGGTGAGTAAGATCGGCTGCTTCTGAAATTCTGCCTCTAAAAATCTGCTTCTGTATGGGTGGTCGATAGTGGGCTGGGTGGACGCACCCATTAACCCTCGACCGCGGAGGGATGGAAGACATTCTGTGTCCTCCCTCGGTTATCTGGAGGGGACCTTTGGGAGTCCCCTCATCTGAAATTATCTGGAGGAAACCCTTAAGGGTCCCTCATCTGAGATTCTGATCCATTTATTGTGTTGGCCAACTGTCTGTCTGTTTGTTTGTCTGTTTGTACCCTCTGGTGCCTGAGCCTTGTTCTGACTGACGGACAAAATGGGACAGACGACTTCTTCACCCCTAGACCTTGTTCTCAGACATTTCTCTGATGTCCAGAAGCGAGCCCATAACCTCTCAGTTGAGATCCAAAAAGGAAAATTAACCACCTTTTGTTCCTCAGAATGGCCTTCATTCGATGTAGGATGGCCGCCAGAAGGAACCTTCGACCGCACTCTCATCGTGGCTGTAGAGGGAGTCATTTATCAGCCCCAAGGAGGTCACCCAGACCAGGTGCCTTACATCTATGTATGGAAAGACTTAGTCAAAAACCCCCCTCCCTGGACAAAATCTTTCCTTCCACTCCAGAACCCCTCTAAGCCTGCAGACGTTCTGGCCATTAAGAAGAAAGAACCCAAACCGTCAAAACCATCTTCCCCTCCACCATTGGCCCCTCTTTACCCTACTTTACAGGGGGAGACCTCAGAAGAAGACTTACTTCCTCCTCCGCTCCTTCCTCTCCTCCCTCCTTACCCGCCGGCACAGCCGCCGCCGGCCTTGGCCCCCCTCACCCGGCTCTGCCAGCGCTGCCGGCCTTGGTGGCTCCGGCCCCGCAGGCTAAGCCGCCAATGGCTCTGCTGGCCCTGGTTCTGCCAGCTCCGCCAGCCTTAGCAGCTGCAGCCCCACTGGCCCCTCCGCTTGTGATGCCCAATGAGCGGCCCCATTTGGGACCGGCGCATAACACCCGAGGGGCTCAACAACGGAACACAGAGCTCGACTCTACTGTTGCTCTCCCCTTGCGTGTGATTGGACAACCGGGGACTGATGGCAACCAGTTACTGCAGTACTGGCTTTTCTCCACCAGTGATCTCTATAACTGGAAGTCTCAGAATGCCCCCTTTTCTGACAATCCTAAAGACCGCATTAACCTTCTTGAGACTGTTCTGTTTACTCACCAGCCCACTTGGGACGATTGCCAACAGCTCTTGCAGATTCTTTTCACCACCGAGGAGCATGAACGAGTTCTCCAGGAAGCCCGGAAAAATGTCCCTGGCCCTACTGGGGCCCCCCCCCACCGTGGCCGCTCTAATCGATGCTGCCTTCCCTGTAATCCACCCCAATTGGGACTATAACACAACTGAAGGTAAGGAGAGGCTTCGAGTCTACCGCCAGGCTCTGTTGGTAGGTTTCAAAGCAGCCGCTAGGTGGCCGACAAATTTGGCCAAAGTCTATGATTTAAGTCAGGGACTAGAAGAGAGCTCTGTGGCTTTCTTAGAGAGGGTCATGGATGCTTTCCGGCAGTACACACACATTGATCCGGATAAGCCAGAACACCTAGGGACGATTGCACTAGCATATATTAATCAGTTGGCCCCTGACATTAGGAAAAAGCTACAAAAGATAGAAAGGTTAGGTGAGAAGCAACTGAGGGACTTAGTCAAGATAGCTGAAAAGGTATACCATAATAGAAACTCAGCAGAGGATAAACAGATTAAGGCAGAAAGAAGACAGAATCAGGACCTGGCCTGGATCCTATTGGCCGCCACCGCTGAACCGGGAGAACACCAGAGACAGTTAAGATGTATGGTGAGCACCAGAGAAAGACGAGACCATGGCCGGGTCTTCCACTAGCCCCCAGAAGCCAAGAAATCTTCGCCTTTCAGTGGACAGATCCACAGAGTGGCATCCATGGACAGCTAACTTGGATTCGGCTCCCACAGGGGTTCAAAATCTCTCCAAACTTATTCGATGAGGCACTCCATGAGGACCTCAGTGAGTATCGTCAGGAACACCCTAAACTAACCCTGCTACAATATGTAGATGACCTGTTACTCGCGGCTCCTGACCAGCCCTCATGCCTCCGAGGGACCCAAGAACTGTTGCAGGCCCTTGGTGCCCTAGGGTACCGTGCCTCGACCAAGAAGGCTCCACTCTGCAAGGCCCAGGTAAGCTACCTGGGGTACATGTTAAAGGAAGGCCAAAGATGGCTCTCCGAGGCCCGAAAGGAAACAGTCCTCAGGATCCCCACACCCCAATCGATAAGGGCAGTGAGGGAATTCCTCGAGTCAGCAGGGTTTTGTCGCCTGTGGATCCCTGGGTTTACAGAGATAGCCAAACCTCTGTACGAAGCCACCTGGCTCACCCAGGAGTTCCGATGGACTGAGGAGATGGACGTCTCCTTCAAGGCTATAAAAAAGGCCCTACTGTCGGCCCCAGCCCTAGGCCTACCAGACATAACCAAGCCTTTCCAGCTATTTGTAGATAAGAACAACAGGGTTGCAAAAGGAGTGCTACTCCAGCCCCTAGGGCCCTGGAAGAGACCTGTTGCATACTTCTCCAAAAAGCTTGATCCCATAGCGTTGGGTTGGCCACCCTGTTTGCGAATTATAGCGACTACCGTGCTGCTAATGAAAGATGCCAACAAGCTGACCCTGGGCCAAACCCTGTATGTGACTACTCCACATGCCAAAGAAGGGGTGCTCAAGCAACCCCTAGACCGGTGGCTCAGTAACCCTAGATTGACTCACTACCAAGGATTACTACTGAATCCCACCAAGATCATCTACCAGTCCCCCGCTGCCCTTAACCCTGCCACCTTACTACCGGATCCAGATTTGAGCAGCCCTCTGCATGACTGCACTGACATCCTGGCCCATGCCCAGGGTATATGTGCAGACTTGCAGGACCAACCCATACCGGGGGCAGACTTCACCTGGTACATGGATGGTAGCAGTTACATAAGTGTTGGACAAAGGTATGCGGGGGTGGCGGTAGTGACTGAGACTGAAGTAATATGGGCGGAACCGCTACCTCCAGGAACTTGGGCCCAGAAAGCAGAATTAGTAGCTTTGACCCAAGCTTTATGTCACACTCGGGACAAAACCCTAAATTTGTATACTGACAGCAGATATGCTTTTGCAACAGCCCATGTCCATGGAGCTAACTATCGAAAAAGGGGACTTCTGACCGCAGAGGGAAAACCAATCAAAAACCGGGATGAAATTTTGAAATTGCTGACTGCCCTATGGCTACCAAAGAAACTGGCCATAATTCATTTCCCAGGACACCAAAGGTCTGATGACCCAGTTACTAAGGGAAATTCCTTAGCTGATCAGATTCCCAAACAAGTTGCACAACAGTGGGGAGCCACTTCAACTGAGATCGTGTTGCCTATCACCCTCCCGGACCCCAGAGGACCAAGTCTACCTGAGCAGCTGGTGTACACCCATTAGGACCTATTGTGGATTCACCAGCTGCAAAGGCTGGTGGCTGACTGAAGATAAAAAGATCATTCTCCCGGAGGCCTTAGGAAGTCAGCTTTTGTCAAGAATACACCTAGCCACCCATATGGGAACACGGAAGATGCAAGACCTCCTTCACCATGCCCAGGTAAAAATAAAAAATCTCGACTCTAAGGTCGAACACATAGTAACACACTGTAAAACCTGCCAACTAACCAACCCCACACCCACCATCGGCGGTCCCTCAGCGGGGACGCAACAACGAGGAGACAAACCCAGCGCCTACTGGGAAGTAGTCTTTACAGAGCTACCTAGGGGCACCTTCGGGTATAAGTACCTGATAGTTTTTGTAGATACCTTTTCAGGATGGGTAGAAGCATACCCTACAAAGAAGGAGACTGCAGCTGTCATGACCAGGAAGCTGCTGGAGGAACTTCTTCTCAGGTATGGTTTTCCTGCTACGATTGGGTCTGACGATGGCCCTGCATTTGTCTCTAAGGTAACTCAGGGGCTGGCATCTGTTCTTTGGGCTGAATGGAAATTACATTGTGCATATAGACCCCAAAGCTCAGGACAGGTAGAAAGGATGAATAGAACCTTAAAAGAGACCTTAACAAAACTAGCCCAGGAGACTGGCAGGGACTGGGTGTCTCTCCTCCCCTTCGCGTTGTTCCGGGTACGCAACTTACCCTATAAACTAGGATTAACCCCTTTTGAAATAATGTTCGAAAGGCCCCCTCCTATAGTCCCCTCCTTACAAACTAAGCTTATAGCTGAAATAGAAGTAGAAGATAACCTACTTATTCATTCTCTCCAAACCCTGCGGACCATTCATCGCGAGGTCTGGGATCAGCTCAAAGAACTGTACAACTCCCCAACGCCGCCAGAGCCACACCACCTATGTCAACTTAACCATGTCACCTGTACCTTGCAACAGATCCCTCCCCCCCTTACCCTGATTCAGTCTGTGGGAAGCCTGGTATTTTCTTTATATGCAATCAGACTCTTCTCATCTACTGTCTACCCGCCAATTGGTCCATACCATGTGTACCTTGGTTTCTGTATCCCCTCATGTCTATAATTGACCCTGGTACTATGTATGGAAAGTCTTTTGCTACCAACCTTGCATTGAAAAAGGGCACTTCCAGTAGTGGCAGCACTACTGGGGGCGGCGTCTTCACGGCGGCCTGGCTCAGGGCAGGCAGAATCGGTACAGCCACTCACCTCTATTACAAACTTTCTACCGGGATTAGTCAGGACCTAGACAAAGTGGCAGATTCCCTAATGGCCCTACAGACCCAGATTACCGCTCTCGCTAATGTCACTCTGCAAAACCGCCGAGCTCTTGACTGCCATGTCAATTCCTAGGAGAAGAAAGTTGTTTCTTTGTTAACGCGTCTGGGTAGTTCAGACTAAGATCAAAGAATTTAGGAATCCATTCACAACCGCCTAGCTGAGGCTCAGGCTTACAATGTCTCCAAATGGTTTAGTTCCTCCTGGATGTCCTGGGTCTTACCCCTACCAGGACCCCTAACCTCTTTGGTTGTACTCCTCACCATAGGGCCTTGTGTTTTGAAATGGGGTCTAAGACTCATCTGCTAGCGGTTAGGAGCTATACAACTAATGGTTCTGCACCCTAGGTATCAGCCCCTTGCCACGGATGAAAGAGCTCAGGATTGAGCTCCTGATGTACAAGGAAAAGGGGGGAATGTGGGGCTTAGGAGACTCCATTTTGACAGTTAGCTGCCATTTCGAGAGAAGTGAAACCTAAGAGCACAGCAGACTACTTCCCTTATTAAGAAAAACCTCAGCGTTCACCCAGTTCCTGCTTCCTGCCCCATGTCCCTCCACCTACCCAGTAGCGCTACGGCATGTCACCCCACCCACCTGCAATTTTTTTTCCTTTAAAGTCCCCTGCCTATCCAGGTTCAGGCTGTTCTCTCTCTGCTGCGTTGGAGGGCGGACGGACCGAGCTCGAGCTTGTAGCAATAAAGTCTCTTTTTGTATTTACATCAGAGTCGGTCTCTTGGTCGCTGTGGGGGTCGAAAACAGAGAGCACAACAATATTTTCATAAATGAATCTTTGAAAATGCTATTTATTTATGAAGAAATAGAGCTTTTTAAAAAGATATATAAAGGATGTTTAAAAAGAAAAAGTGCAAGTTGGGAAAACATGAGAAGAGGTTATTTCTATCTCCTATATCTTAATTTGGTGGCAATAGCAGCTGGATTAAATCATTCTGAGGTCTGCCTGGTGTTAAGGCACTAAATCTTCTACTCCAGTCATGAAAGACTAAAATGGCTAACATTTTCTGTCACTTGAAATAGTCCTATAGCTGGATAGAGAAGCCACTTCTATTATAAGCAGTGAGCATCCTCCATACTGTGTGGATAGTCAGGAAAAGCAGAGAGCCATAGCTATCTCACACAAAGAACATTAAGATATGACTCTGCCTTTCTTCTCCTTACTCTCTTCCTGTTCTTCTTTGGCAGCCTCTTCCTGGTACAAACTCATAGTTTTTTCACAGTCTTTTCTTTAAGATTTCATTTTTCTTTCACTCATTTTGCTTCCTTATCTCCTAATTCTTTCCTTTTTTATTTTCTAGCTCAAAGTTTTTCCTCCCTGACTTTCTTCTCCTTTGTAGTTTGTCTCCATTTCTGCTTCACACACCCTAGCTGCTTAATATGCATGTGAAGAATGAATTACATAAAATAGATGAGGGGCAATTTAGAAGCCCTTAAGATTGAGAACGAGCTTGCTCATGACCATTTTGACAGGACACATTTTTCTAAAGAATAAGTAGAGCATATTTAAAGAAAAATGTCTCTTTGAGAAAATAAGAACGAACATTTTTCTTATGATTAAATATTTAACTTATAATTTATTAATTTTTTATTATTCTGTATTATAAATGAACAGTGCATTGATTTAAACATGACATTTAGACTTCAGGAAGCTAAACTACAATGCTTATATAATTTCAGATTTGGGGCTATGATGAATTATGATATGATAAATGCAAAATTTACAAGTTTTGCTATAAGGACATTTATCATTTTCATTATTCAATGAAAGAATATTTTGATAATAACATGTTCACAATAATCATTCACATAAAATAGAAACGTTTAAAAGAAATATGGGGATTTCCCTGTGGTGTAGTGACTTAAGGCTTTGTCTCTGGCACTGTCAACATTGCGGCCTGGGTTCGATTCCCAGCCAGGGAACTACCCACATACTACAAAAAAATAAAAAATAAAAAAATAAAAGAAATGCGAATTTTAATCCTCTTACTCAAGTATGTAAGTTATTTTATTTAAATAAATTTAAATTCACTTCCTAAACTCTCTGCCCAAGTGTTCAGAATGTATTTTCCATCATTTGGAGAACTTTCTACTTTCAAAATTGAACCAAGGACCCAAAGCCTAGCAGCACGATCACACATGTCCTGAGGCAGTAAGTGTATATGTTCTAAGTGAACTGTTCCAGTGATAGTGATATGGGCCAAATAAAGCAGCCATCCCCCCACTTCACTAAAGACTCCAGTTCTTGTTCTTTAGCTCTCAGTTTTCACCTTTTTCCTAGACAGTAGCCTTAATCAATCTCTCAATCAGTGTACCTTTAACTCTAGTTTAAACAATAGATTGCTCCTAACTTGAATCATGGTATATCTTCATTCTACCTCCTGCTTTAGACAATCACTCTGAAACTTAAAACAATAGACTTTTACCCCATATCTCCCAGATGTCCTTTTCCCTGATTTGAGCTAATGATTCAGAGAAAAACTTGTAACTTATATTTGCTAATTGTATTCCATAAATGTTCCATCTCCAGCCCTGGTTAACCATCCTAAAATTTGTGACGTGTGATAATAAAACTTTACTTAGCTGGGTATGCTAGATTTTAGCTAATCATCCTTGTGACTGTGAATCTGTGTTTGTTAATTGTATCATTCCCAGGCGATTCCTGGATAGGCAGTCACACCTGGGTGGCTGGTGGAGCCCAAAATCAGCAGGATGCAGACTCCAAAGGGCTAAACAAATCTATCACATAGCCACCCTGTAGTGATGGCTTTGAAGCCTACATTTAGGGGCAAAGTTTTGGACTTGCTAACTGGGTCTGGTTCTCCTTATCCAGGGACCATTGGAATGCAGATGTCACCTGGCAAGGCTTCCATCCCATCTCAATCAAAGGAGTCAAAATGGTGGATCTTGAGACCCCTTCCCCCTTTAGATCAGATAGGGTGAGAGCTCCGTGGATCCCCAATAGGTAAGGACAATGACCATCTTCAGCAGGAAGCAGATACAGAAGACGAGACCTTCAGCGCCTCAGCTTCCCATAAAGATTTGTGGGGATTGCGTCTCAAGAAAATGTGAAGAAGGCAGATAGAATAGGGGGTCTTGGAACCCCTCCCATGAGACTCGCCCTGCAGGAATAGTCACCACTGCCTTGTGCCACTCTTTCACTAGTAATACCTGCCACAAGATTAAGACAAAATTACAGGAGGTAATTGAATTTGGAAAGGAGACACATAAACAATAAAAAAAAAGGTAGGAAGAAGACAAGATGGAGCTGGAGAGGAGGTTCCGAAAGCCTCTCCCAGAAAACACAATTGAACGGCCGTCCAGGAGCCAAGAAAGAGGACCCTGAGTGACAAACCAGCTGTTGAGAAATACACAAATCGCAAGTAAACACCTAAAGGCTGGCGAGAATGGGGCCAGTCGGGGAGAGGGAAGGGAGCAGAAACGTACCACGAGGATCCGGACGTGATCCCTGCTGACTATTCGGAGCCTCGCAGCTTGGAGGAGGGGAGAGAGACTGGGGAGCTGGGAACGGAAGGAGTTTAGGAGCCAGCCTCCGGAACTTTTGAGTGGTAGAAGGGCTGAGCGAGGACTCTGAACTGCAAAGATAACACCCCAGCTCTAAGCCCCCTGGAGACCTACACAGGGGTGCAGTTCCTGTTCCCAGCCTGCTGCAAAGGCAAACCTGCTGTCTCAGGCCAGGCCCACAGCTTTGGACTTATGAAGCGTGCACTTCCTTGTGCACCCCAGAGTTCTGAAAGTAGTGTAAGCCTTTAGACAGCCAGGTACTGAATCAGGGCTGGGAAGAAAGACTGATTTGATTGGCTAGCATTCAACCTAGCTAGCAAAAACAGCTTCCTAGCAAAGGGCAGAAGGCAGAGCTACCAAAAGCCTTTTGTTGGCCTCTCCCCAGCACATATGCGCATAGCCTCCAAACGCAGTAGGAGATCAGAAACAAGAAACAAACAGCCCCCTCTCCCCCAAAACTTGACCCCAGCGCCACCTAGTGTCTGCCCTACAGCAAGACACCACAAAAGCAATAATCTGTGCACTGAACATAAAGCCCTCATGTCAAAGAGGAAGATCCCAGCGGACAGGATGAATTCCTTAAAAACTAAACTCCTCAGAAAGAACATGAAATTTACCCAGAAGACAGCTTGTTACATCTGGAAGTGTCGAATTTAAGTGACGGAGAATTTAAAGCAGCCATTCTAAAGGCTGTGAGAGAAATGAAAACCTATTGGCAGAACACCATAGCGGAGATAAATAACATAAAAAAGTATATAAACGACATAAAAAAGAACTCTGTGAACAAAAAGAACAATTTAACAAAGAAATTCAAAACATAAGAAAGATTGAGACGGAAATACGAGAAATAAATAATACCATAAAAGAAGTAAGAAATGAAATAACTGCCATAGGAAACAGGACCAACCAGATGGAGGAAAGAATTAGTGATATTGAAGACCAGAACATGGAAACAGCTCAGAAAGAGGAAG
>PVJL010019099.1:0-14564 GCA_004026885.1 Lyroderma lyra | reverse complement strand
GCTGTTCGTCTTCTGAATGTGTCATAGGGCTGGTCTACATGACCCCCCAGGACAGTGGGATCCCACCTCCTCGCTCCCCCCAGGAGGATAAAGTAGGGGAGCTGAGGAGGTCACACTGCCCCCCCAAGCAGGTCTTAGGGCAGCACGGCCCTCTGGTGCCTTGAGGACAGAGGCCACCACCGCTTTTGCTTGATTCGTTTCTTTGGGGACAGATCCACCCTGATGACAGATGTGAGGCTCTGTCTCCCACTGGGCTGCAGCAGTGGCCACGTCAGGCCGGTGGCATGACCCCTACGCCAATGAATAAGAGGGACTTGACTTAAAAATGCAACCCCATTTACACTGGCACCCCCCCCCCAAAAAAAAGAAAATGCTTACGTACGAATCTAACGAAATGGGGACAAGAGCTACACGAAGGACACTACAGAAGTCCGATGAACGCCGTCAAGGATCTCAGTAAATGGAGATGGTCCATGTTCGCGGATGGAAGACAATACTGTCGAGGTGTCAGTTCTTCCCGACTTCACCTAAAGTCAAGGCAACCCCGACCCCGGTCCCAGCACGCTGTTTTGTGGCTATTACACGGTTTACACGGCGAGACCGAAAGCCCAGGGTAGCCCACACGGCGCCGAGTGAGAGGGACCGGAGCCCCGGCGAGCCCCGGCGAGCCCCGGCGAGCCCCGAGTGCACGTTTTCTCTGAAGCTGCCGTGACCAGGGCAGGGTCGTCCTGGAGAGAGCACGGACAAACAGGTCAGCGCAACAGCAGCGGGCCCAGAAGCGGACCCTCGTGAGCGTAGGTGACCGATCCCTGGCAAAGGAGCGAAGACGGTGTCTCCAGGAAATGGTGCTGGGACAAGTGGACATCCACCCGCAGAAAAGTGAGTCTAGACCCAGACCTCACACCCTGCGCTGGATGAACTCTAAGTGCAAAACTGAAGCTCCTGCAAGGTGACGCAGGAGAAAATCGAGGTGACCGTGGGTTCGGAGCTGAGTCTCGATACGGCACCGAAAGCACGACGTAAAAGAAATGTGAACTTGGACTCTGTTGCCATCTAGACACTTCTGCCCTGTGAGAAGACGCTATGAAGAGCCTAGAAACGACAAGGCAGAGAGCGGGGGAGAGTGTCTAGAGAAGACACGTTTGCTGACGGGCGTGTATCCAGAAGAGATATTAAGAAGCCGGAGAAACTACATCGTTTGGGGTTCAATTCCCTGGGGCTGCTGCCCTAACAAGTTACCACAAACTGGGGGGCAGGGGGTCAAGGAAGGGGTTAAAACAACAGACATTTTCCCTCTCACAGTTCTGGAGGCCAGAAGTCCAAATCAAATCACTGAGCCGGTAGCAGAGTTCCAGCGGGCGTGCCCCCTCGGGAGACGTGAGGGGACAGTCGTGGTCTGTCCTGGCCCCAGCAGCTGCTGGCGTCCCGGGCCTTGTGGTGGCATCACTGCATCTCTGCCTCCTCCGTCGTCACACGGCCTTCTCTGCGCCTCTGTCTCCTGCTTCTGTCTAACGAGGGCCCACCTGGGCGATCCAGGATCATCTTGTCTCAAGATCTGCAACTTCCTCACGTCTGTAGAGACCCTTTTTCCAAACAGGGTCCCGTTCGCAGGTGCAGGGACTAGGGCCCGGATGGATGCGGCTTCGGGGACCATTACCGGTTCACCGCGGTCAGCATGAGAAAGGGCCGGCCCCGAGGAGAGGGCGGCAGGTGCAGGCACGCACGGGGGAGGGGGAGGGGGAGAGGGAGGGTGAAGTTCGGAAAGAAGGTGCTGTGGTGAGTGGGGCGGCCCGGGCAGACACAGAGGATCCCGGCGGCAGCCCCTCCCTGGTGCCTTCCGAGGGGCTGCAGGGAGCGTGTGAAATCCTGTCCTGCTCCTTTTGGATGCAGCCTCGTTTCTTTGCTGTTTCTTCTAATGCAGTGGAGAACCTGGGCAGACGTCTCGAGGATGCGCATCTATTTAGAAAACTGCCATCGAAAGTCACAAAACGTGAGGCGCAGGTGAGCTCCAGGTTGGCACGCAGAGGAGGGCGGAGCCCATGGGCCCCTGGGCCCAAGTTCAACAGGCTGTGGTGGTGGGTGCCCAGCTTCTGACCCAGCGTGCTGACCCCCCCCCCGGGATGTGTGGGCAGTGTGGCCAACCCTGCGTGGTGTCTGTCCACTGTGAGATTTCACACCCCTCACACAAGTGACGACCCCCCTCCCTGGAGCCACCCTTCGCCTGTCCCCGCGGCACCCCCTTGTCTCCCACAGCTCGGCCAGCAGAGGACAGCAGTCAGCCGAAGAAAAGCGCCAGGCCCCGGGGACCCCACCATTGTGTCACTGTGTCACTTTGAGGGCTGGGCCAAGACAGGATACCCGGCTCTAAAGCTCCAAAACGCGCACAGCTCACATTCAGACAAGTGACGGTTTTCCAAGCTTTGTTTATCTCTCCTTCTGACCTATAACCCCTGGTGGCCGGCCCAGCTGCCACGGTGGTTCTGCCCACTGGGGGCCAGGAGCAGAGAGGGATCCGGGACCTTGCAACCTGGCCCCGGTCACCAAGCTTCCGAATTGGGGGTCATCTGGGGTGCATGTTCATCCCGTGGCACCCCATTTTAGAGTAGTTCCCTGGAGGCTGCAGTAGTGTCTGTACCCGGAGTCACGACCCCATGACTGCCGTGAACGAGCACCTGCCAGTGTGGGTCAGGTGCAGAGCGCACTTTCTTGCACGCGGTGTTTCCGGCTGATTCTGGAACTGGGAGCCAGTGGCAGACCCCCGAAATGCACGGCTCACGTAGTGGGTGTTCCGCCCTCACAGTGGCCCGTCTGCACGACTGTCACCAGGCAGAAAGCAGGTGCTCGCAGAGAACGGTCTGCCACCAGCAGGCAGAGCTGCCCACCACGAGGTAAGGGAGGCGCACCACCCAGCCGGCGGCGGGCCCCTCTTCAGCTTCTCAAAGTCATCCTGTCAGGAACGCTGAGCCTCTCCCTCCCCCCACCCCGCCCCGCCATGAGACTCCTATTGTCAAGGAGGCTTTGAAGTACAAAGAGCTTTTCTCCACACACAGAATTCCTGAGGTACGGAGATAAACGAGGGGAGGTCTGACATTTATTGCACATAATTTAATTCAAACCGGCTCCCAGTAAAGGAAAATTACGAGGCAGTCGGAACTGCGTGCCTTCGACTCTGATCCTTCTGCTGTCGAGGGGGGTCCAAACTGCTGCAGACGTGCCTTAATTGTTATGGCTTAGAGAACAAAACCATATTGCGAACATCACGAAGCTGGAGTTTTTGTTTTTGAAATGAACTTATCCCCATCCGTGATGTATTTCTTTAAAAAAAAAAAAACTTAACATGAGCAAGTGTTTCTCTCATTTTTAAATACCTGATTTAAAACTAAGAAACATCAAGTCGCTGACAATGGTCCAAAATACAGAGAAATGCCCAGGTGTGGGTGAGTACTGAATGAGAGGAAAGGTTTTCCCAAACGTGTGTGCAGAGTCCCTCGACCTGGCGGTTCACAGACGCGGAGGTGTGGGGTCTGACCACCTGCAGGCTCTGTCGCTCCAAACGCAAAGGGCAGAGACCCTGGGCTGGCCGTCTGTGCAGGGTCCTGGAGGGAAGCCTGGAGGATGCCCCTGACGCACAATCCCAGCCGTGGTACTCTATGACACAGCTGTGTGTGCAGCGCCCGCACCCCACGGTAAGGATGAATGGCCCAAGGGACACACACACTGGGCGTCCCGCCCGGGACGGGGGCACCAGGATCCCCCTTAACGGAACGAGTTTCTAAATCTGCTGTGCTTGGAGTGGGAGATTGCAGTCCTTACCCACAGGGTACCTGAATGATAACTCGGAGCTTGCTGCTAAGCCTGAACTTGAAAACAATCCTCATTTAGTATTTCAAGTGGTATTTCGTCACCCAAATCTAAATAAATCACAGGAAAAAATGTTTAAGTTAGGCAGGGAAGAGCAACTAACGGGACGTTCCCCGTGATTTCTTTCATACGTTTAGGACGTAAGGAAGGCACTCACTCTTCAGGAATCCGTTACCTCGGTTGTTTTTACATTTTAATTGAATGGGAGCTCATTAAACGAAGAACACAGTCGGAACTAAACCTAATTCTGTTGTCATCAGTTCAGAGGACTTGTCCTCAGCCCACACGGAAGCGATTGCCTGTAGGCGTCTGTGAACGCGGGTAACGCACGTTTCTACCCGGTGGGGGGCAGACTGGCTAAATCAACCCCGAAAAGGGTCGTAGGCCATCTCCCTGCTCCTCTTCCAAAGAGAGGCTGCGGCGCCCTCTGCCTGACTGTCCTCTCGCTCCCTCCTAAACCGAGTGTTCCACGCGCCGCCGGGGGCGGCTCTGAGTGCCCAACACATTCGAGAACTTCCTTAAAACACTACGAGGGTTTTGTGGCGACTTCTTCTTAGCCCATCGGCTCTCGTTAGTGTTTGTGAATTTGGGTGTGACCCGAGAAAATTCTTCTTCCACGGTGGCCCAGGGGAGCCAGAAGGTTGGACACCGCTGTTTACACCCTCTGGAAGCAGGTCTGCACGTGCACCCCAGGTCAGACATGGCATCCCAGGGGTCCTTCCAGGCGCTCAGCACGCAGCGTCTCCACGGCGGGGGGCCACCACGCCCCCGGTCCCCCAGGAGCCCCGCTCACAGGAGGCTCCTGCTTCGCCTCCTTCAGGGCTCCCTCGCCGGGTCTCTCCCGGCTGCCGTCAGGGTGCTGGGGCCGATCAGCGGCACGCGCAGCCCCGCCAGGGCGGTGGGTCTGGAGGGCGCGCTCAGGTGCCGCCGCCGCCGCCGCCGCCGCCGCGGGTGCAGCCCGGACAGGGCACAGCCCGCCCCTCCCGAGCGCGCTCTCCATTGGCGGCTCCGCCGAAGGACCGCGCTGCCATTGGCCGGGACGGTGGGCGGGGCCGCTCGCCCTCCCACCCCCATAACCCTTACGAGCGGCTGGGGCTAGCGGCGGCCCCGCGTCGGTTGTCGGGGCAGCGCCGGCCCGGGGATCCCAGCCGTCCGCTGGCCGTGCTGCGCCTGGCCGCCCTAAGGCGCCCCTTTCCGGGGCTGGAGCGCCACGCGGGGCGGCTCGCGCAGGCGCAGTCGGCACCTCTCGGCAGCCCCGGGCAGCCCCCGCGGCCGCGCGCCGCGCCCGCTCGGAGCAGGGAGCTCCCGGCGGCCCCGCCCACGGCCACGGAGGAGGCGGAGGGGGATGACGTCATCGAGCCGGGCGACGGGCATTGGGCGCCATTTTGAAAAGGGGAAAAATCCCTCCCCGGCTCTGGCGGCCGCGGCCGGGCTGAGGTGCTCGGGCGGCAGCTGCGCGGCGGCCACCTCCTTCGTCCGCCGCCGCCTCGGCGCCCGCCCGCCCGCCTGCCCCGGCCGGCCATGGCAGGTGAGGGCCGTGCGCGGCGGGGGGCGGCGGGGGTGGCAGAGGGGGCGGGCGAGGTCGCGCGGCCTGACGCGCCCGTGTGTCCGCAGGAGCCGGAGGCGGCGGCTGCCCCGCGGGCGGCAACGATTTGCAGTGGTGCTTCTCGCAGGTCAAGGGGGCCATCGACGAGGACGTGGCGGAAGGTAAGGCCGCGCGCCCCCCGCCCCCCGTGCGCGCCCCGCCCGCGGCCCCGAGACCCCGAGCGGGCGCCGAGGTCCCCGGGGTCCGCCCGCGCCGGCCGGCGCGGCGGGCTCGCGGGAGGGCCCGAGGTCACGAAGCCCGCGCGGTGTCGCCGCGGAGACGGGCCTCAGACGGGACCGGGCGGTGGGAGCGGGGCTGGAGCGCGGGCCCCAGGCGGAAGGCTGCTCTGCCCCGGCGTCGTCACCTGTAAAAGCAGGTCGGCGTTACGGCGTGGGTTCTTTCTCCGTCCACGGCGATGCGTCTCCCAAGTTCCCAGCCGGGAAGTTGCGCGCGGGTCGGGGGGCGGGCAGGAAGCCCCGCGCGACCCGGGAGCCGCACGCGCGTCGCGGGCCCGTGGGGACGCGCTCACACTTCCGCGTGCACGCGGCCGAGGGCCAGCCCCGTAGTCACTTCTTGTCGCCGTTCAGCCGTCTTCCTGAACTTTGAGGGCCTTTAACCTTCTCCTGGAAACGGCTGGGCCTTGCCTGAGATACGCGGCGCTCGCCCCGAGTCACGGACAGCCCCCGGTCCCTCGGGTGTCGGGTCACCCTCCTGCTCCTCGCCCCTCCTGTGACCTTGTGCATCCTCCCCCTCTCCCTGGCCGTGTGACGGCGGGACACAGTGCCCCGCGGATTAAGCAGCTGAACTGCCCTAAGAAATTGGCCGAGATGCGCAGGATGCGAGTGGAAACTTATAGGCCGAGGAGTTGGATGGTTTTCTTTGCATTCATTTCAGCTGAATCTTTACCTTTTTCCATTTTGCATCTGCCAGTGGGGTGACAGTTCATCTTACTCAAAATTTCTATCAGGAGTAAAGCAACACCGGTTCAGGGGCAGAGAGGTGGGAGGGCTTCATGCCTATCTTAATTGCTGGTTTCTTTTCCTTTCTCTTTAAGAAATTAAACTTTTAAAAATTTAATTATTAGAATGATGTCTTTTAAGTGTAGTGTTCTTACACTTTGAAAATAGGCCGTCCTTTAAAAACTTTTGACAAGTATTTTGTTCTCTGACTTAAACTGATTGGAATTTTTTGCAGTTTTAGGTAAAATTTTGAATACATCTAAGAGTTTGGTATTTCAGGTTACCTTTTTTTGTAAGATTGCTCTGTGGTAATTACCTTTATCATTTTTTTATGGTTGTAGTCAGAGCCTCCTATCTTTATTTATGCTTTGGCCTCAGTAACCATCAGGATTAACACATTTATGTAACTCTTCATCATTTTGTCAAATTGTGGTGATAGTGTTCATTTTTTATTGTATTATTACAATTGGAGTCAGTGATAAAGGAAGTGCATTGTTAGCAGGAGTGATTGTTAAACAGTGAGAATAAAGAAGACGAAGCTGGTTGTGCCCAAACCTGATGAAGAAATGTCGATCCCTGATAGAGGAGAGGGTAACGTAAGGGAGGTATTGGGCCCTGATGCGTGGACTGTGGAGCTTGAGTAGTAAGTTTATTTGCTAAGATTTGTAGCTCGTGAGGCATTTAGCTCTTGAAAGTTTTGTTCTTGTATGAGCGCTGTTGAAGAGGTCCACCATAATGATGGACCGTGTGCTTTCGTTGCCGTGGGTGATCAGAAGACGTGTGACACTGAGGCTGGGTCCTCTCCTTCCTTGGGTGAGGACAGCACCAGCGGGCCTGAGATGGGGTCAGTTCCCCTGGCTTTGAAAATTGACAGGTGAGCACAGCAGAGAAAGGGTTTGGCTTTCCTTTTGTTTTTAAAACTAACCATGTTGGGAGACTTAACTCCTGAAGAAAGTCTTGTGCTGTGTAAAATCTGAGGCCTGTTTTTCTTTTTTGTAAGAACAGAATTTTGCTTAGAAGTCGGGTCAACCTTACCATCAGGGCTTCCCAACTCCCTGCAAGTAGAAGCAGTGCGGGGCTCACAAGGAAATTAGTGTTCCTGCTGGTGACAAGATGCACCAGTGGCAGTCACTAGTGACGTACGTGCCTCTCTCCCCTTCCCATACAGCAAACAGGCTTTGCAGGTGAGGTTTTATGCCTAGACCAGCAAACAAAACCCTGAGGGGAGGCTTCCAGAGGAAGTGAGGAGCTGTTCGTCACTGTCACCCAGCCCCTCCAGGCCCCTGACCCCAGCACCCCTAAAGGACCCAACTCAGAGGTAATGACAAACAGCTTTGAGTGCTGTGTCCCAGAGATTGTTCCACGTCACCTGCATGCCTTGGTCCCATCCTCATACAACCTTGAGCGGGGGCTCTGCATGTTCTCTCAAAGTTTTAGCTGCAGAAGCCCAGACACACAGGCGGGCCACTTGACTGGGTCAGTGGCCCCTGTCTGACAGAGCCAGGGTGTGAAGCCAGGCCATGGGGCCAAGCTGGTGACGCTCCTATGGTGGGGTGTGGCAGTCCAGCCGTGCGACTGCCCCAGGTCCTTCTAAAATCAGGTCTCACCACCAGGACCTGTAGGAAGCTGCCCCTGAAAGCGAGTGAAAAATGGGGTGCCGTTTAAGAAAGTGCCTGCCTAAGTGACGTGCTGTCAGTAACGGGGCTCAGGAACGCCGTTTTCAGTGTTTGCAGAAGGGGGTGGTGCACAGACCTTATGAAAGTGAAGCCCATGGGTCAGGCGGGACAGCTCTGCCTGCAGGTGACTTCAGGGGTCGTCACCTCCTGCAGGGCAGCACATTAATTGCTTTTCTGGAGAAACAGTGCAGAGGGGTTGGGGGAGGAGCTTGTATGGAACTGTCACCTGGTTTCATCTGGCTTAGGTATGGCTTGGTACTGCCTGGTCCTTTCATCTCAGAATTTGGAGTTTAAAGTGTTTTGACTTTTTGTTTGATGATTTTGTTTTAGTCAGTTTCTTAATCCATGATCTGATCTATTGCTTTGCGTTAGAACACCTTTTTCTAAAGAAATAAGACTGAAGGGTTTGGTTATCTGCTTGACCCAAGCTTGAGTCTGGAACGTCATATAAATAATAGGGATATCTGGGTATTCTGGTAGGGCCAGTCATTCTGAAGTGGTTTACATCATCTATTATGAAAGAAAGGAAGAAACATTTAAGTTGGGGACAGGTAACAAAAATTCAGGGCACTTGGGCATTAGTACCAGGAACTTAAGTGTATTTCATTGAATATAAGATACATCTGATTTCAGAGATGTTAATGTGTGGAAAAATGTGCTCCTTAGAGTCAATGAAATTGACTTAGAGTAGTTATAAATGCAAAAGCTTTGTCACAGTAATTATTTTTAGAGTAGGATGGGGGTTTTTTTCTGTGTGTAGAAAATAATATTCAGTATTTATCATTGATTTTCTTTTTTAAAGTTGTGATGGGTCATGGTGCCTGATTATTTGAATATTCCAACCTGATGACTACATTGCATTGTAGAATTCCCATTTCCTTAATATTTATACTTAGACCATTAAGAAAGGCCTTCATGAAAGTATTTTCTGGGGAAAGAAATCAAAGAACAAAATGATCTAGTAACATGCTTGCAGGTTAATTTAGGAGTTTCCTGGGGAGATACTGCCTTTAGGAAATCAGACATGTGGGTTTCTTAAGATTGGTGCATGCAGTATACACATGGCATGCAGGTACATTGCAGTGTCTCTGAAATCAGGCTGCACATTCAAGGAGATGGACTGACCTTAGTTGTACAATCAGATTAAGTCAACAAGATTGATGGTAGTATTAAATCATAGTCCTTGATTTTAGAAGTCTGTTTTGATGACAAGTTATGGGTTACGTGTGTGCCATTTATCAAGCCTGAAGGCTCTTTCTGAACCTCAGCTTGCTTATCTAGAAATTACATTAGAAGATTTTTGTTAAGATCAAACAATGGGAGTGCTTTTGTAACCTATAAAGTGTTGCAAATGTTGAGTACAACTGTTAATTATTTGTGTGTCTGTTAAGGTGTTTGGTTGTTATATTTAAATAAAAAAACCACACTCTCCTATTTTTTCCTGATCTCTCCCCAATCTCTTCTGTTACCCCAGATCCCTTTCATTGGACCTGACCTCCTGGTTTCTCCATTATTATTGAGAGATCCTTCCCATCCCTTGAACTTTGCTCATATTCCTTTCCCAACTTGTAATGTACTTGTTTCCTGTCTGTCTTCCAAGTCCTCCCCATCCTATAAACCCATCTCACATCTCACTCTCTTTAGGAATCACTGCTTGGCCACTCCGTGTCCAGTGTTGTGTCTTCAGCTCTGACCTTCCCTTTTAGCTACATAGTGCTTGTTGCACCAGTTTGGGCTGGGCTTATCTTTTCAGCTTGATTTTAATCAGGACGGGAAAAGGCATTTGGTACAAATCCCATTTGAAGCTTTTTACTGGCTTTGCAGGAAGTTGACAGGTTACTTACCTTCTGTTTGCTCATCTGTGAAGCAAGGACACTATCCCTGTGACCATTACAGAGCAGTGAGGAAAATTCCAGATAATGCTGGGAAGGCTCTGGCAAACAGGCAACACAGCACCTGATTAACTATTAAACTGTTGGTGTCTTAAGGAGAATAATGACAAGTGTTATGGGGCTAGCTTTGAGCTTAGTTCATCGTAAAAGTTCGCAGCAGAGCAACCCAACTCCTGCCTCATGGAGCCCTCTGCTCAGACAGACTGACAGACGAGCCTGATAGAAGTGCCAGGCATATAGCCTGGGGTGGGGAGTGAAGGGAGAGAATAAGGGAGTGTGTAGGAGGAGTGAGGAAGGGGGAGGAAGAAGACTGTTCCAGATGGAGGGGGCTTGGACTGGAGGCTGAGAGAGCATGGTGCATTCTGGGAAACCGGAGTACTTGGAGGGGCAGGTTGGGAGGGTTCAGAGGGCGGTGAATCCTGTGCTGAGGGCTTCGAATTGCGCTTGAAAGTGATTGCAGTACCAGCCTTTAAGAGGGTAAGCAGAGGAGTGACCGCAACTTCACGTTTCTAGGGAGGTCTCATGCTGGCCTTCGGGGAGTGGACGCAGAAATGCCAGTTAGGAAGTTGCTGCCATAATAAAGCTGGAAGTGTGGGTTTATTCTAAATCAGACTTTTTTGTGAAGGGCCAAGTAGTGACTATTTTAGACTTTGCAGGCAAGACTGTCTCTTAGAATTACGGAACCCAGCGCCACCTTTGTAGCAGGAAAGCAGCCATAGACCCCACCATTAGGTGTGGGTATGGCCACAGGCCAGTACCACTGTTAGCAAAGCAGCAAGGGTCAGATGGTGCCTCACGGTGTAGTTTACCAGCTGAACAGTGGTTCTCTGAGCCTTTGGTTCTGAGGACCAGAAAGCCTTTCCTTGAGTGGGTTGTATCTGTCAATATTTATTCTGTTTGCATTAGAACAACTTAAAATGTTATTCCACTTTAAAATAATAATCTACATAAAATAATGTCAACATAACATTTGTAATGAAACCAAAAACAGATTTAGCGACGAGAGTCACATCGTTTCACACTTTGCACACCCTTTCAGTGTAGGGCTCAATAGAAGACAGCTGGATTCTCAGGTCTGCTTCTGCACTCACTCTAACAATGTGGGGAATAATAGCCTTTTCCTGTAGTCGTAGATATTCTTCTTTAATAGTGCAACAGAATTGGACTTGATGGTTTCTTTAAGTAGTTCCATTTTGGAACGTGAAACTGTATCCGTGAGCTTTTGATCCTGTTGCGTTAAAATTCATACTTCTGTCTTGTACTTTGAATAGATGGCTTGTTCATGTGCATGATTTGGTAACATTATACCTGGGTCATTTGGATATATTAGTCACTCAGTTAATCACATCTTTTAAATGTTGATACATTTTATTATACAAGATCAAAGGAAATCATCTGTTATATCACCACTGTTCTCATCAGAAAAGTCTTAAAAGTTGGGTAGTTGTCAAATTAATAATAATAGATGCAATTTTCCCAAAATCCTAACATTCTCTTGAAAGCTTGGATTTTATCATTGTCAGTAAACAGTCAGTTGTTTTCTGTAAAATGAGAGGCTCACTCTGTTCATTTTCAAGAAAATTTCTGCCAAATTCCGAAGTCCAAACAGCCGTAGTTGGTCAGCTGTCCCTTCACATAAGAATGGCATTGCATGAGAAAGTGGCTAGTTGAGCTGGCAACACAAACTGCCCTGCATGTGCTTTTCCTCAAGACAGTCCCTGCGCTTGGATGCCGCACATGAGCGTGACACACAGTGCCCGTTCTTCCAGAAAGACAAATGACACACATTCACAGTAAAGGGTGGGAGTTGATCACAGGTAACTGGTTTGGTGTGCAGTGGGATCTGGTTTTCATCTGCTTTTCCCTGATGACACAGGATGTGGAGCATCTTTTTATACGCTTACCTGCCTGCCATCTGTGTATCTTGTTCAGTGAAATGCCTGTTAAGGTCTTTTGCCCATTTATAATTGGGTGGTTTTCTTGTTGCGTTTTAAGAGTTCTTTGTATATTTTGGGTGACAGTTTTTAGCAAATGTGTCTTTTGCAAATACTGTCTCATGGCACATTCTCTTCTCTTGAATGTATTAGAATTTTATTCCATTTTATTGGAGAATTAGATGTGAATTTTTTAAATAGGAAATTATATGTTTCTAACCTACTGTTTTGTTTATGTTGTTTTTAGTCATTGAATGTACTTTTAAAATTTTTACTCCCAAACAATAACTATATTCCTGAAAACCTCTTTGGAAATTGAATTATTTATATGCACTGAGTGAACTTACTGGTCAAAAACAGCTTGTTACAATTTTTCTAAAGTAAATAATCAGAAACTGGGAGCGAGTGATTGTCATTTGCTTCAAGCTCAATAAGACACCGACTTTTATCATTTACCTGATAAATTTATCACTTATTGGGTAATCTTACCTATTTTAGGATTTCCTGAACTTAGAAATGTCTGTGAATGCTGTCACATGTGTGTAAGTATACTTATTTTATTTAGTGCAAGGCAAACTCTCAAGGCTGCTGTGTTCCTAACAGATGATAATAAAAGGTAGCATTTAAGGAGAGAAACAGTAGCTCCTTGTTTTTCTAATACAGTAGAGTAGGTTTAAACATCATTTCCCAAATTTAGGGAGAGATTGTCCCCCTGTTAACACTAAGTTGTCAAAGCAGTGGCCTTTTTTATGTAGATGACAAAGCCACTCTTTGCTGTCTTCTAGCCGCTAGAATCTGTGTTTTGTTGTAAGACTCTTTGCTGCCAGTAGTGACCTGGGGGAGCAAAAGAACCCCGATCTCTTCTTGCTTTCACTTCCTGGTGCATTAATTGTGCAGGTGCAAAGAGTACCATGAGGAAAAGCCTGCTCGAAACAGACATGGTCCTGACCAGCAGCAGTTAACTAGTTATCACATCGCCTTTGTGATGGGGGCTCCAGAAGGAGCCAGAGGGCTTCCCTGAAGTGAAGGACAGCCAGGACTGGATAGAGCCTGGACAGAGCACCTGGACAGAGCGGAGGGGTGGGAGGAGGTCCAGGCAGAGGGTGGAGCACCAAAGAGGGCTTGAAACAGGAAGAGTCACAACCAGTTTGAGGAACTGAAGGAGGCCTGAGCGATCAGAGCAGAGAGCCGAGGGGAGCGGAGCCTTAAGGGCAGTGGGAATGCACCTGCTGCAGTTCAGTAGGAGAACGGCACAACCACATTTATGTTTTTAAAATAAAAACCACTCTGCAGAGGCAGGCTGGAATCACGTTAGGGCAAGATGTTTCTCTGTTGGAGAATGTGTGTGTTTAATTTCCAGAAGAGTTTAGTGAGAGTGTTGAAACGATTAACCTGCTCGAATGGTTCAGGTGCTTTGGGTTGCCTCGGCGGACTGCCACCAGGCGTGCATGGTCCTTCCTGCAAGAGTTAGAAGCGTACAGTTCACCTCATTGTAAGTCAGGTCATTTAGTATGTTGGGGACAAAGGTCAGTGTAGCCAGTCAGGTGGTCCTTTGAAGACACTTGTTCCTGGTTCATCACCGGGTGGAAGAAATAGCATGGAATATTCTGTATGAATCTAATTTTCCTTGAAGAATGATCATATCTCCAGTGGGCTTTAATGGCAGAAATTAGATGTGATTTCCTAAGTTTTGAAGTCTATTGAAAGTGTAAACTTCTAGTTAGGGAATGATGTAACCACTAATTTTCCTGATAAAACAATAAAAATGTCACCATATCCATACCCTGCTGCCTTCACCTCTTGTGCACAACCTTGGGAGAAGTCAGGTGGCCAAGAAGAAAGCAAAGCCTCTTCGGGTTTAAAAGGACAGGGAGTTAAAAACAGTGTTTTGTTGAAAAAAATTCATAGCAGCTTTTTGTTTAGAAGACACTTGGAATAATTTAATCTACTTTTAGAATGTAATTGAGAAATGTTACAAGTTGCGAGGACCCTTTTTATGAGTTGATCCAATCATTTCTATGTTGTACTTTTTAAAATAACAAACAGCCTAATTGAGAAAAACTTGCATAGAAATTAGCGTGATGTTTTCAGGGTTCATACATGTTGTAGCATATGTCAGTACTTCATTCCTTTTATGGCCAAATAATATTCCATTGTGTGAATACAGACCACATTTTTATCAGTTCATCATTTGATGGACAAGTGGTCTGTTTCTAGTATGTGACTATTAGGAATAACGCTGCTGTGAGCATCCTTCTACAAGCTTTTGTGTAGATGTAAGTTTTCAGTTCTTTGGGATACATGACACCTAGGAGAGGAATTGCTTGGTCACCAGTCCCACCAGCAGTGTGTGAGGGTTCCAGTTCTTCAAGTAGTTTCAACGCCGGGGTCCATTTATGACCAGCGCGCACATTGTGTATAGCAGCCCTTTGGCAGTGTCTGTCTTTAGCGCTCCGATGTCCATGGTTCTGCAGCCCTGGCCTGTGTAGGGAGGAGGTCAGTCTCATTTGCTGGCAGACATGCCCTATGAGCTGGTGCCCAGCAGTGGGGGCAGCTGGCTTGGGTTGGGTCTGGTTGTGGTCCCAGAACAAGCGAGCACTGGGCCCCTGGCAGCACCCCGGGCTGTGGAGAAGGCCGCTTCCTCTGGAGTCCGTCAC